>JAMOIN010001129.1:97500-146760 GCA_024666655.1 Dascyllus trimaculatus
ACACAAAGACACACAACGTAACACAAAGACACACAACATGAACACAAAGACACACAACGTGACACAAAGACACACAACGTGACACAAAGACACACAACATGACACAAAGACACACAACGTAACACAAAGACACACAACGTGACACAAAGACACACAACATGACACAAAGACACACAACGTGACACAAAGACACACACTGTAACACAAAGACACACAACGTGACACAAAGACACACAACGTGACACAAAGACACACAACATGACACACAACGTAGCACAAAGACACACAACATGACACAAAGACACACAACATGACACAAAGACACACAACATGACACAAGACACACAACATGACACACAACGTAGCACAAAGACACACAACATGACACAAAGACACACAACGTAACACAAAGACACACAACGTGACACAAAGACACACAACGTGACACAAAGACACACAACATGACACAAAGACACACAACGTAACACAAATACACGCAACGTAACACAAAGACACACAACGTAACACAAAGACACACAACGTGACACAAAGACACACAACGTAACACAAAGACACACAACATGACACAAAGACACACAACGTAACACAAAGACACACAACGTGACACAAAGACACACAACGAAACACAAACACACAACATGACACAAAGACACACAACGTGACACAAAGACACACAACGTGACACAAAGACACACAACGTGACACAAAGACACACAACGTAACACAAAAACACAACAACGTGACACAAAGACACACAACGTGACACAAAGACACACAACGTGACACAAAGACACGCAACGTAACACAAATACACACAACATGACACACAACGTAACACAAAGACACACAACATGACACAAAGACACACAACATGACACAAAGACAGACAACGTAACACAAAGACACACAACATGACACAAAGACACAACATGACACAAAGACACACAACGTAACACAAAGACACACAACATGACACAAAGACACACAACGTGACACAAAGACACACAACGTAACACAAAGACACACAACATGACACAAAGACACACAACGTAACACAAAGACACACAACATGACACAAAGACACACAACGTAACACAAAGACACACAACGTGACACAAAGACACACAACGTGACACAAAGACACACAACATGACACAAAGACACACAACGTAACACAAAGACACACAACGTGACACAAAGACACACAACATGACACAGAGACACACAACGTGACACAAAGACAAACAACGTGACACAAAGACACACAACGTAACACAAAGACACACGACGTAACACAAAGACACCCAACATGACACAAAGACACACAACGTAACACAAAGACACACAACGTGACACAAAGACACACAACATGACACAAAGACACACAACGTAACACAAAGACACACAACGTAACACAAAGACACACAACATGAACACAAAGACACACAACGTGACACAAAGACACACAACGTGACACAAAGACACACAACGTGACACAAAGACACACAACATGACACAAAGACACACAACATGACACAAAGACACACAACATGACACAAAGACATACAACATGACACACAACGTAACACAAAGACACACAACATGACACAAAGACACACAACGTAACACAAAGACACACAACGTGACACAAAGACACACAACATGACACAAAGACACACAACGTGACACAAAGACACACAACGTGACACAAAGACACACAACGTAACACACAGACACACAACATGACACACAACGTAACACAAAGACACACAACGTAACACAAAGACACACAACGTTACACAAAGACACACAACGTGACACAAAGACACACAACGTGACACAAAGACACACAACACACAAGACACACAACATGACACACAACGTAACACAAAGACACACAACGTAACACAAAGACACACAACGTTACACAAAGACACACAACGTGACACAAAGACACACAACGTGACACAAAGACACACAACATGACACAAGACACACAACATGACACAGAGACACACAACGTAACACAAAGACACACAACGTAACACAAAGACACACAACACACAAAGACACACGTAACACAAAGACACACAACGTGACACAAAGACACACAACGTGACACAAAGACACACAACATGACACAAAGACACAAAACACACACACAATGTGACACAAACACACACACACAAAGACACACAACATAACACAAAGACACACAATGTGACACAAACACACACAACGTAACACAAAGACACACAACGTGACACAAAGACACACAACGTGACACAAAGACACACAACGTGACACAAAGACACACAACGTGACACAAAGACACACAACATGACACACAACGTAACACAAAGACACACAACGTGACACAAAGACACACAACGTAACACAAAGACACACAACGTGACACAAAGACACACAACATGACACAAAGACACACAACGTGACACAAAGACACACAACGTAACACAAACACACACAACGTGACACAAAGACACACACTGTGACACAAAGACACACAACATGACACAAGGACGCACACTGTCTCACAAAGACACACAACGTCACACAAAGACACACAACGTGACACAAAGACACACAACGTGACACAAAGACACACAACGTGACACAAAGACACACAACGTAACACAAAGACACACAACGTGACACAAAGACACACAACATGACACAAAGACACACAACGTAACACAAAGACACACAACATGACACAAAGACACACAACGTCACACAAAGACACACAACATGACACAAAGACACACAACGTAACACAAATACACACAACGTGACACACAACATGACACAAAGACGCACAACGTGACACAAGGACACACAACGTGACACAAGGACACACACTGTCTCACAAAGACACACACTACAACACAAAGACACACACTGGAACACAAAGACACACAACGTGACACAAAGACACACAACGTGACACAAAGACGCACAACGTGACACAAAGACGCACAACGTGACAAAGACGCACAACGTGACACAAAGACGCACAACGTGACACAAAGACACACACTGTCACACAAAGACACACACTACAACACAAAGACACACACTTGTGTTGTTGTGTGTCCACTAACATTGAGTTGTTGTGTTGTTGTGTGTCCACTAACATTGAGTTGTTGTGTTGTTGTGTGTCCACTAACCCTACCCTGTTGTGTGGTTGTGTTGTTGTGCTGTTGTTGTGTTGTTGTTGTGTGTCCACTAACATTGTGTTGTTGTGTTGTTGTTGTGTGTCCACTAACATTGAGTTGTTGTTGTGTTGTTGTGTGTCCACTAACCCTACCCTGTTGTGTGGTTGTGTTGTTGTGTGTCCACTAACATTGTGTGGTTGTGTTGTTGTGTGTCCACTAACCCTACACTGTTGTGTGGTTATGTTGTTGTTGTGCTGTTGTTGTTGTGTTGTTGTGCTGTTGTTGTGTGTCCACTAACATTGAGTTGTTGTTGTGTTGTTGTGTGTCCACTAACCCTACATTGTGTTGTTGTGTTGTTGTGTGTCCACTAACCCTACACTGTTGTGTGGTTGTGTTGTTGTTGTTGTGTTGTTGTGAGTCCACTAACCCTACACTGTTGTGTGGTTGTGTTGTTGTGTTGTTGTTTTGTTGTTGTTGTGTTGTTGTGCTGTTGTTGTGTTGTTGTGTGTCCATTAACCCTACATTGTGTTACTGTTGTGTGTCCACTAACCCTACACTGTTGTGTGGTTGTGTTGTTGTTTTGTTGTTGTTGTGTTGTTGTGCTGTTGTTGTGTGTCCACTAACCCTACATTGTGTTGTTGTTGTGTGTCCACTCACCCTACACTGTTGTGTTGTTGTGTTGTTGTTTTGTTGTTGTTGTGTTGTTGTGTGTCCACTAACCCTACACTGTTGTGTGGTTGTGTTGTTGTTTTGTTGTTGTGTTGTTGTTGTGTGTCCACTAACCCTACCCTGTTGTGTGGTTGTGTTTCAGGGTGGAGAGGAAGGAGTGGTCTCGGATGAAGAACAAAGGTGAACCATTGCTCCAACATGTCTGTTTACATTTTTAATATATGTTGGTTTTGTTTCTAATTTTTAAGATGTTTTTGATACATTCAAACATAATTTAAAAACATTTTAATATTCATTAAAAGTATTTTGGAGTATGTTTAATATTACTTTGATGTTTCTGATTCATTACACTATTTTAAAAATATTCTATTCTATATTTCACTGGTAGAACCACATCATCATTCTGAAGCCTGTTTACTGAATGTAAATGAGCATCATGGTGGTGATGAATGAGTTGAGCTGTTGGGGCTTTACTGAAAGGTTTAGTTGGGGAGGGTTAGGGCTAGGGAACCAACCCTAGGGAGTGGACCTAACAGAGGTCTTGATTGTTAGGGAACCAACCCTAGGGAGTGGACCTAACGGAGGTCCTGATTGTTAGGGAACCAACCCTAGGGAGTGGACCTAACAGAGGTCTTGATTGTTAGGGAACCAAGCCTAGAGAGTGGACCTAACGGAGGTCGTATTGTTAGGGATCCAACCCTAGGGAGTGGACCTAACAGAGATCCTGATTGTTAGGGAACCAAGCCTAGAGAGTGGACCTAACAGAGGTCGTATTGTTAGGGATCCAACCCTAGGGAGTGGACCTAACAGAGATCCTGATTGTTAGGGAACCAAGCCTAGAGAGTGGACCTAACAGAGATCCTGATTGTTAGGGAACCAACCCTAGGGAGTGGACCTAACGGAGGTCGTATTGTTAGGGAGTGGACCTAACGGAGGTCCTGATTGTTAGGGAACCAACCCTAGGGAGTGGACCTAACAGAGGTCTTGATTGTTAGGGAACCAACCCTAGGGATCCAACCCTAGGGAGTGGACCTAACAGAGATCCTGATTGTTAGGGAACCAAGCCTAGAGAGTGGACCTAACAGAGATCCTGATTGTTAGGGAACCAACCCTAGGGAGTGGACCTAACGGAGGTCGTATTGTTAGGGATCCAACCCTAGGGAGTGGACCTAACAGAGATCCTGATTGTTAGGGAACTAATCCTAGAGAGTGGACCTAACAGAGATCCTGATTGTTAGGGAACCAACCCTAGGGAGTGGACCTAACAGAGGTCTTGATTGTTGGGGAACCAACCCTAGGGAGTGGACCTAACGGAGGTCCTGATTGTTAGGGAACCAACCCTAGGGAGTGGACCTAACAGAGATCCTGATTGTTAGGGAACCAACCCTAGGGAGTGGACCTAACAGAGGTCCAGAGGGTTAGGGAACCAACCCTAGGGAGTGGACCTAACAGAGGTCTTGATTGTTGGGGAACCAACCCTAGGGAGTGGACCTAACGGAGGTCCTGATTGTTAGGGAACCAACCCTAGGGAGTGGACCTAACAGAGGTCCTAATTGTTAGGAGCCAACCCTACGGAGTGGACCTAACAGAGGTCTTGATTGTTAGGGAACCAACCCTAGGGAGTGGACCTAACAGAGATCCTGATTGTTAGGGACTCCACCTAGGCAGTGGACCTAACAGAGGTCCTGATTGTTAGGGAACCAACCCTAGGCAGTGGACCTAACAGAGGTCCAGAGGGTTAGGGCTAGGGAACCAACCCTAGGGAGTGGACCTAACAGAGGTCCAGAAGGTTAGGAAACCAACCCTACGGAGTGGACCTAACAGAGGTCCTGATTGTTAGGGAACCAACCCTAGGGAGTGGACCTAACAGAGGTCCTGATTGTTAGGGAACCAACCCTAGGGAGTGGACCTAATGGGATTTCTTCGAGTTAGAATTAAGGAGCCAACCCTTGAGAGTTGATCTAATGGAGGTCCTGAGAGTTGGGTTAGGGACCCCACCCTAGGGAGTGGACCTAACAGAGGTCCAGAGGGTTAGGAAACCAACCCTAGAGAGTGGACCTAACAGAGGTCCTGATTTTTAGGGAACCAACCCTAGGCAGTGGACCTAACAGAGGTCTTGATTGTTAGGGAACCAACCCTGGGCAGTGGACCTAACGGAGGTCCTGATTGTTAGGGAACCAACCCTAGGGAGTGGACCTAATGGGATTTCTTAGAGTTAGGATTAAGGAGCCAACCCTTGAGAGTGGACCTAACAGAGGTCCTGATTGTTAGGGAACCAACTCTAGGGAGTGGACCTAACAGAGGTCCTGATTGTTAGGGATCCAACCCTAGGGAGTGGACCTAACGGAAGTCCTGATTGTTAGGGAACCAACCCTAGGGAGTGGACCTAATGGAGGGTCCTGATTGTTAGGGAACCAACCTTAGGGAGTGGACCTAACGGGAGTTCTTGGAGTTAGGATTAAGGAGCCAACCCTTGAGAGTTGACCTAACAGGGGTCCTGAGGGTTGGGTTAGGGACCCCACACTAAGGAGTGGACCTAACGGAGGTCTTGAGGGTTGGAGCATGAGGTCAAGCTGGGAATCTGGTTGAATTAGGACTTGAGTGAAGTGGAATCAGGACAAGGTTGTGACTTTAACGGTCTCTTTAATGAACAGAGAGCTGGAAGGTGAAGCATTCTGAGATTTTTCTGGTTTGTCTATGGTGTACTTTAGATTTGTAAGGGTTCAGCTGTGAATCTAGTTTGAAGACCATGAGGGGCGTTGGATTGCCTGCTTGATTGGTTTGGCTTTGTTTGAGTGAATAGACCGGCTCGTCTACAGAGATGGAGGAAGGTCAGATCCAGGATACGGTAGGATGGCTAACTCTAACCATAACTCCACTTGTTGGTCGACGTTGAAATGAACTCTGTGTGTCACAGGAACCCAGGACGGCCAACAGAAACATGGATTCTAGAGTGTTAGCTCAAGGTTAGGACGTAGGACGTTGGAAAGTGTTGATACCTTCAGATAGGAGGACAGATGTTAGTAATGATGAGCATGAAATAATAAATGATGCTGCAGAGGAATCGTGGGGGTTCTGAGTCCCAGATGGAGGTGAGTGATATGAGGTGGAGCTGGATAATGTAGCTACCCTGAATGATGGAAGGAAGAACAGAATCTATCATGGATGACGTGAAGGGAGTCAGTGACGTCTGGAAGTGTTGGACATGGAGGAGGAACTGGTTGGAGACCGACCTCCAAGTGAGGTGGTTCATGAGAGGCTTGACTGCTGGAGAGTAACTTTAACTTTTGTTCATAAAGATGACGAGGTTATCAGAGTGAATGAGGACTGAATTTTTCAAGACCATTCGTGGCTCCATGAGAGGGCGCTGATGAGTAGATTTTGAATGCTGCTGGAACTTCTTTACTTCTTTGGTCAGCAGTGGGTCCACCGCCTCGGTTCTTCTATTGCAGACTGAAGCACTTGTTGAGGAAGGGAGATGACTAGTGGGAGGAAACTGTCTGAAGGTGTCTCAGTGGTGTGTCTTTTATGTCGGGTCTGTGATTCGGTGACTCGGTGAGGTTGTGAAGGCAGCAGCTGGAGACTGAAAGCTGCTGCAGAAGGAACAAACCTGCTGGTATCTGGACTGAAACTGACTGAGAATCTGGCATCCTCATGTTGGAGGGTTGACGTGGTAGAGGCTAGTGAGGCTGACATCCTGGTGCTAGGAATCAAGGCAGAAGACTGATGAGCCGGTCCAGAGTCCCAGAAGAAGGTATCTGCAGCCAGCTAGCTTAAGACTGTTGCAGACAGGGCCGCCGTATAGCTCACTGAGTTAAGGCGTTGCCACATGGGCGCAGGTCGCCAGCAGCCGGTCGTGAGTTCGAGTCCGGCTCACGACCCTTTGCTGCATGTCTTTCTCGTCTATACCCCCTTTCACTCTGTCTCTCCTCCTTTCAATTAAATGGAAAAAACTCCCCCAAAAAATATTTAAAAAAAAAAAAAAAGACTGTTGCAGACAGTTTGTCCTCATAACTGAACACTGGTTTCCCTTTAGGTCGACGTCTGAACATGGCTTAGCGATAATGTGTTGTTCTATACACAAAGACCAAGAACAAACAAGTGCTAGTGGCAGACTAGTTATGTCTGGACGTAGGACAGGAAGGAGAGTGACTGAAGTGTGGTCCTACTCCTGAACTTCAGCCAAACATTTCTTCTACATTAGATATTTTTAATTTCCTTTCTGTTTTCTTCCAAGCTTTAGAAGATTAAGATAACAGAGTTTTACAGAGGTGTGTTTTCTTCTGCAGGAAGAGAAGGATTCGTTCACAGCTACGAGCTCATCACTCAGATCGAAGGTCAGTGACTCCTTCAGTTAAATCCTGTGGACTAATTTTAACTCACTGTGGTTCATTTTTCAATCTGAAGTCCTGCAGCTCTGTGGAACCAGAACATCATGAGGGGGAGAGAACTCAGAGATGTGTTCTGTCAGTAGGACTCAGTTAGGATGATGGAGACCAGAGAAAGAAGCCTCTCCAGACTCATCAATTTGCTCCTCGTAACTAGCTGGAGATACATTCAGCATGCTGGATGTATCTCCAGCTACTAGACGTTCCTCCATGCTGGATGCATCTCCAGCTACTAGACGTTCCTCCATGCTGGATGCATCTCCAGCTACTAGACGTTCCTCCATGCTGGATGTATCTCCAGCTACTAGGTGTTCCTCCGTGCTGGATGCATCTCCAGCTACTAGACGTTCCTCCATGCTGGATGTATCTCCAGCTACTAGACGTTCCTCCGTGCTGGATGCATCTCCAGCTACTAGACGTTCCTCCGTGCTGGATGATCTCCAGCTACTAGATGTTCCTCCATGCTGGATGTATCTCCAGCTACTAGATGTTCCTCCCTAGATGTGCTGATGTATGCATCTCCAGCTACTAGACGTTCCTCCATGCTGGATACTATCTCCATGCTGGATGTATCTCCAGCTACTAGATGTTCCTCCATGCTGGATGTATCTCCAGCTACTAGATGTTCCTCCATGCTGGATGTATCTCCAGCTACTAGATGTTCCTCCATGCTGGATGTATCTAGCTACTAGATGTTCCAATGGATGTATCTCCAGCTACTACGTTCCTCCATGCTGGATGTATCTCCAGCTACTAGATGTTCCTCCATGCTGGATGTATCTCCAACTACTGTCTCCTCTGTTCTCTGGTTCTGTTACTGTATTTATTTATTGATCCACTGGGTTGGATTCTCCTCTCAGTCTCTCTGTGGAAACACTGCCTGCAGTTCAACCTGAACACTTTCTGGATCCGTGTCAGTCCTGGAGAATCAGAACCAGGAGGAAGGTTCTGGTTTTATAGAACCTGAATGAGCAGCATTTTATTTTTGGAGAAGTTTAAAATGAAATATAGATTAAAGTGATTTTGAACAAATATCATAACTTTAGACTCAGATTTTGTGAATGTTACTGATTGAACAGCACATCACAGACGAGTCGTTCCAGAACCGTCTGAAGGGTGAAAATCCTTCAGTTCTTTAGATGTTCACAGGTTCTGGCTGATAAATGGAGTAGTTTAGATTTTAAAAACATGCTGTTCAAGGTTCTGGGGTTCAGAGTTCACAAATCAACACATGACAGGGTTAGAGTTAAGTTAAGTTCTGACTCCTCTGTTGCTGTATTTTGTTGTCAACAAAGATGAGGTGTAAATAAAGTTTCCTCTCTGTTCAGTGGACTACGCTCGTCCCGTCATCATTCTGGGTCCGACCAAAGACCGAGTCAACGACGACCTGCTCTCAGAGTTTCCAGACAAGTTCGGCTCCTGCGTTCCTCGTACGTCTGCAGCTGCTCACAGCAAACAGAAGCACGCCAAAAACAGAGACAGGAAGTGATGTAACGCTGCCTTCTTCCTGCAGATACGACTCGCCCTCGTAGGGACTACGAGGTCGATGGGCGGGACTACCACTTTGTGTCGTCACGGGAACAGATGGAGCGGGACATCCAGTCGCATCGCTTCATCGAGGCGGGACAGTACAACAACCACCTGTACGGGACGTCGGTGCAGAGCGTCCGGCAGGTGGCCGAGCAGGTGAGCTGTCACCATGGAGACGGCCTGAGGACATTATGGTCTGAGAGTTAAGTTTAGTAGTGGTTACCATGAGTTGCTGTCTGAGATACAGCTGTCGCCGTGGTGACCAGACAGTCCTAATGGGCCTCTGTTTTCAGGGGAAACACTGCATCCTGGACGTGTCGGCCAACGCCGTGAGGAGGCTGCAGGCGGCGCTGCTCCATCCTGTCGCCATCTTCATCCGGCCTCGATCTCTGGAGAACATCCTGTGAGTCGCTGCTTCACAGCTTCTGTAGAACATGAGGGATGAACAGACCACAGAGGAAGTGGTGGTTTGTGTCCTGGGACAGGTGTGTTGTTGGGAACAGGTGAGACGTCAGACTAACAGTGAATTAATGTGTGCAGGGACCTGAACAAGCGTCTGTCGGAGGATCAGGCGAGGAAAGCTCTGGACCGGGCCATCAAGCTGGAGCAGGACTTCCTGGAGTGTTTCACAGGTGAGACGGTGCTGCAGGTAGGGAAGGGACGAACCCAGAGCTCCCTGCTGATATTATGGTCTGTTGTCTGTGTTTCAGCCATCGTCCACGGCGACAGCTTTGAGGAGGTTTACCACCAGGTCAAAGGCGTCATCGAGGAGCAGAGCGGCCCCTACATCTGGGTCCCCGCCCGCGACAGACTCTGATTGGCCACTGCCAGCGCCGGACGCCGTCTCCATGGATACCGCTGTCCCCTCCCCCTCCTCAGCAGCGGGACCCGACAGAGCGGCGTTTGTCTTTTTATTCTTTTTCTTTGTTTCTACTGGACGACAAAGATCGAGCTCAGCGATTGGATGGATTCTGTTGCCATGGCGACCAAGAGAAGTGTTTATTGGTTGGAGGACAGATCCGTCCGTCCGTCTGTCTGTGAGACACGATCAGCTGATTGATTACGTGTTGGTTCAATAATCATGTATTATCAGTAAATAATGAAGCAGAGACTGTAGAGTTCAGTTGGTATTGAAGTATTTATATTATCCTATTGATTTATCTATTTATTTATTGACCGATTTATTTATGTGATGTGAAAATGGTGTGTGTGTGTGTGTGCGAGTGCGTTTGTGTGTAGTGTACATAAAGACTTGTGTGACTGTAAATACAACGATGGGGCTCAAACACACAGTCTATTCAGGGCTTAAACTATCAACCACTGGACTACAGCTCCCACAATCCTCTTCTGCTTGAACATCACAAACCTCCAGCACCCACAATCCTCCTGATTTAGACTACAACACCCTTATTTCCCATCTGCTTTGACTACAACACCCACAATCCCTCTCTGCACAAAATCACTCAATGCTGGGACAGAAATTCTAAATTCCCTCATGTCGACTAAACTCCCACAACATCCTCCTGCTTGGACTTCAACTCCCAAAACCTCTCTCTGGACTACAACTCACACCACCCCTCAGTGCCAGGACAAATATGTCATACAGACCACAATACCCACAATCTGTCTCCACTTAAACTACAAAACCCTCCTCCTGGACTACAGCTCCCACAGTCCTCTCCTGCTGCAGTCTGGACTGTGTTCAACGCTGCCGTCCTTCTGGTTGCTTAGCAACAACAAACTGAAGCACTTCCATTTTGAAGCAAAAAGCTCTGGACTACTTTACCCACAGTTCCTTGCTGCAGAGAAGGACTATATTACCCACAAACACCTACAGCACAGAAGGACTACAGTACCCACAAGTCCCAGCTGACCTCCCAGTCCTCACCTCAGATCCTGACTGTGGGTCTGGACTACAGTACCCATGATCCTTTGCTCCTCACAACAGGTTGGAGATCAGAGTTACCTGAATAAACAAACCTGCTGGGGGCGGAGCCAAAGCTTCAGCTTGTAACACACCTGTGCAGCGTGGGGGCGGAGCCTCCTGCGTCTGGACTGCAGGACTCCGTTACCCACAGTGCTGCGGGTGTTGTGTTGTCCCGGTGGGTTCTTAGACTGACCATCAGGGTTGGGTGAACAATAATAATTATGATGAAGAAGTAATCCTAATTCTGATGATGTGATGTCATCTCACAGGTCACCTGACGTCTTTTGTTTGCGAGCACCGACACAAACATCATATCTGAGTATTGATTAGCCTGTGGCACTCACTGCAGTTCAGACGCTGTTGGTCTGAAGACTGGCTTGTTGTACAATGAAATACTTAGTTCTAATTCAAATACTGAATAAATTCCTTATAAAAGCTGAACGTGGCGTCTGGTTCATGTGGATTTAGACATTACAGGGTTTATTATTAATCAGCTGTCTGACAGAACCAGGCTCAGGGAAGGCAGCCATCTCCTGGTTGGGTTAGGAGTGGGGATGAGGGGAGGGAGGGATAGCAGGAGAGGTTGGGGTGTGGATGGGAGGACAGCAGGAGGAGAAGCTGCAGATCAGAGAACAAACACAGAGTCAGTGACATGTAATGGAGATATATGACAGTACAGAGAGGAGAGGAGCCCAGTGCATCATGGGAATCCTCCAGCAGTCTAAACCTACAGCATCACTAAGGGACAGATCAGCTGATCCTGAGCAGCTCCAACTATCAGCTTCATCACAGAGGAAGGTTTGAATCCTCATCCTAAAGTAGAGAGGGGGTCTGCCTCCAGAACCCAGACTGGGATCTGATTCCACAACAGAGGAGCTGATAACTGAAGGCTCTGCCTCCCATTCTACTTCTGGAAACTCTGGAACCACAAGTAAACCTGCAGTCTGAGAGAGAAGGGCTCTGTTAGGATGATCAGGTCCAATAAGGTCTCTAAGATACGATGGAGCTGCTCATCAACAGTTTATATGTTAGAAGAAGGATTTTAAAGTCTATCCTGGATTTTACAGGGAGCCAATGAAGAGAAGCTGATCCAGGAGAAACCTGATCTCTGGTCCTGGTTCCTGTCAGAACTCTGGCTGCAGCATTTTGGATCAGCTGGAGGTTTCTGAGAGAGTTACTGGGACGTCCTGACAATAAGGAACTACAATAGTCCAGCTGGAGGTTCCAGATGCATGGACTAGTTTCTCAGCATCACTCTGGACCAGATGTTCTGATCTTTACAGTATTCTAGATGAAAGAACGCCGTCCTACAGACTGGTTTAATGAGGAGGTTGAAGGACATCCTGATCAAAGATAACTCCAAGGTTTACAGTAGAAATGTAGAACAAATGAAGTAACCTTAGTTAATTGTAACCACTAACCCTAACCAGCCCTAACTAACCGTAAATGTTCAGCTTAACTAACCCTATAATAAAAACAATAACATGCCAACAAGAAATACGATGATAGAACATGTTTAACATTAACATACATGAAGAACACTAAATCCTGAGTCTATAACAGGACATCCTGTTATAATCAGCTATAACCTGATTTAATACGATGATAGAACATGTTTAACATTAACATTAACATACATGTAGAACACTATCGTCAGTAGGCACGGACAGCTCCACGCACTACTACTGCTGCTCTCGGCTATGCCATGCTGCACCATGTAGTCCACCTGGTTTTTCAAACGACTACACTTGTCAGGATTTACCTCCTATATGGAAGCTGTTTTATCGGCCTAACGTCACCCACGTCAATATCATGGCTGAGCACGTGTGTCTGAGAGGGGACATGACCAAAGAGCGAACCATACGACTGTATCAGATTAACAAAGTCAGCCCGCTCGGAGTCACACACATGGGAAAGCAACACAGGCACGTTCTGCAATGCAACTCAATGAGCAAACTTACCCTGAGTCAACGCCACAGACAAGCAATCATCTTCAGGAGGGAGTGAACTGGACAGCTCCTGTACGTCTGTCACCAAACTGACATGCGGCTGGGAGCGTTCAGCACCAGTGTGGCTGGACAGCTCCTGTACGTCTGTCACCAAACTGACATGCGGCTGGGAGCGTTCAGCACCAGTGTGGCTGGACAGCTCCCCAGGGACCGCAACAGGACTTTATCATTCAGACACAAATCAGTCAGTTCTCTCAGAATAGGCTTTTAACATATTCACATGGCACATGTAACGCTTATCGGAAAAGAAAATAAGGTTAGGACTAATTACTGCAATGGAAGTTATGACTGAAACAGAAAACCAGGTTCGTTATTGGAGCTTGGAGTGAATGAAAGACCGGAAACAGAATGAAAGTTTTAAATTGATTTATCTTCAAAAGTAAATATTCAACAACACAAAAATAAGGAAATAAGGCACATAAATATATTTAAACAAACAATACAATAAAAACTTTTTTTTTTTTTAAAAAACAAGATTTTTAGGTTTTTTCAAAGTCCACGTGTATTTTTTCCCTCAAGTTCAGTTCAAAATTAAATACTTAGGTGAACGAAGGGAAAAACCACAGTCTTAATGGTCCTTTTAGCTGGATGCAAAATCCTTTATGCCATAGGTGTCAAACTCAGGCCCGCGGGCCAAATTTGGCCCGCAGTGTAATTATATTTGGCCCGCCGGTATTATACAGCGCTAATACTACAAATCCCAGAATGCTCTGCTCCGTATCGGCGCGTCAATCATAGACATATGGCGTCAATCAGGACAGGACCCATAAACACCATCTCCTCTGTTGACAGTAGTCA
The DNA here is from genome assembly GCA_024666655.1 of Dascyllus trimaculatus. Classification (NCBI taxonomy): domain Eukaryota; kingdom Metazoa; phylum Chordata; class Actinopteri; family Pomacentridae; genus Dascyllus; species Dascyllus trimaculatus. The sequence continues at coordinate 112,022 of JAMOIN010001129.1, forward strand.
TAGCAACCGCACGCTACTACTGACCCAACCACCTCCACCCCTCCACCACACCAGGACAAGGACAAGGACCTGGACATGAGTCAAAGGAGCCAGAAAGTAAAGGAGATGAAAAGAAGTTTGGTTTCACAACAAACTATGTTCAAAAAAGCCACATCACAAAGTGAGGCTGCTGTAAAGGCTAGTTTTATTTATATATAATATCAATATATCAATATAATAATGTTGATAATTACAATTATAATATATATATATCAATATATATATATATATATACATATTATAATAATATAATGTTGGCCCGCAACTCTGTCCAGGTTTTCAGATTTGGCCCGCTGTGTATTTGAGTTTGACACCCCTGCTTTATGCGATCCTTTGTGGGGAAAAAACGCAGTTCACTAAAGAAGTCCAATAAAAAAATGAAAAGGTCCTACCAGTAGCTCCATGATGAGGAAATCTGGTTCTGGGGTAACAAAAGAAAACCTGACCTAAAAACAAGGTCATGACAAAAATCCATAAATTTCATTAATATTCAAATTCAGTTACTAGCAACATTTACAAATTACATGCATTCATTCTTAAATCAGACAGTGGCCATTTTCATATCACTTCAAAAACAAATTCATAGTTGTGCAACATCAGTCATTAATATCAGGTGTAACTTCATTTATTCATTCAACAAAGCTAACGCAGCTCAATGCATTTTAACTGCGGCATTAGCATGATCAACACTACACAATGCAAATAAACAATAAACAAAGGTATATATCAGCAACGGCTAATATTGTCAACCTTTAAGGCTTCATTCTAAAGGTACGTGTGAATAAAAACACACATTGGAGTGCCTATGTTAAAATATGGGCACTTTAAACAGCGGTTTCCATGACGGAATTTACCGCGACCGAAGCAACAATAACTTTTTCAGCGGCACATTAACGGACACAATAGCAGATTTTAATAGCAAAATCGTTCTACTAACCCACCGTTGAGTTTCGTGTGACTTTGTGGAGTTTCCGCTACGTTTTCGGTGGTTTTCTGAGGAAATGTTTGGAGCAATCCGTGGTCACAGCCGGAGCAGATGAGCCGATGCTGACAGGATGACAGCGCCGCCGGTGGTCGGGCTCAGGATTGGAACTTTGACAATGGGTTACACACACACGTGTTGCACGGCCACGGTCAGGGGTGGACATTAAATAGTCCCAATCACCAACATTGATTTTTAGCACATAAGGACCACAGTACCGCGCCTGCAAACTGGAGCCAGGAATTGGCAATAACACCACAACCTTTTACCAGCTTTCAATTCTCTGATTTTAGCTTTCCTGTCAAAGCAACACTTCATCCTGGCCTGTACCACTTCAACATTATCTTTAGCAGTTTCAAACGCACGGCGCACTTTCAGTCTAAACCCACTGACATAGCCCAACACATTTTATTCACTTTCCCTGCACAGCCACTTGTCTTTCAGCAGCTTCAGCGGGCCACGGACAGTGTGTGCAAAAACTAGCTCTGAGGGACTGAAGCCAAGTGACTCCTCAACCACTTCCCCTACAGCAAACATTTGCAAATGAAGCCCCTCATCCCAGTCTTTGTCAAACTCCACACAATACGTACGCAGCATTGTTTTCAACGTCTGATGAAAACGCTCTGGTGCGCCTTGACTCTGGGGCTGATACGCGCTGCAGTGACAGTGCTGTATCTTCAGCTGTTTCAGGACCTGGGCCAATGTTTTGGACATAAAGTTGGAGCCCTGATCCGTCTGCACCATACGAGGCAACCCAAACAGCGACAACAACTTGCTCAGCGCCTGCACCACCACTGGACTAGTCATTTTACGCACTGGAAAAACGTCTGGAAACCGGGTGGCTGTAAACATGACCGTTATCAGGAATTTATTTCCTCATTTTCTTCCAGGCAGCGGAGCCACACAGTCCACCAGCAGGCGCTCACAAGCTTCACCAACAGCTGGGATTGGATACAGAGGAGCGGGAGGATTGTTCTCATTAGCTTTTCCACCAACTTGCCACCAATGACAGGATTTCCAAAAGCCTGTTACATCGCCTTTTAGCCCCGGCCACAACAAATGACCCACAATGCCATCACAAGTTTTCTTCATGCCAACATGGCCAGCAAGTGGATTGTCGTGAGCCAGCTGCACTATTTCACAACCATATGGGAGAGAGAAGCAGGAAAGAAGAAAAAGATTTATTTTTTTTGCTTTTTTCCCCCTTTTTTTCCAAAAATACACACATTTTTCAACAAAAGTTTGTCCAAGCTCAGGATTCGAACCCACCACCTCCAGCTCTCCAACCACCACCACTACTTACTCCTCAATATAATCGGAACTTCTACAAGACACACAACATCATGTTAGTCACCAAAGAAAAGAAAAAAGAAATCTCATAACATCAATTCAAATTATATCACATTTACAAATACACACTCATTACACTATTCACACAAACTCACTGCTCAAAAACATCAAATGCACCAAAACACACAAAATATTATCTCATGCTCCATCACACCACACAAACTCACTCCCTCACACTAAATCACCCACCAACAAACTCAATCACTCTCTCCTCTCATGCAACAAACCTCTCACCGTGCCCCAGCTCACCACCACTCACATCTTTAGATTATACCCCTCTTTTCTTGGGCCTCCGTCCACACACCCATCATTTCTCTCCTGCCAACACAAGTACAAACATCAAATCACCTCAACAACAACAACGTCTCAACTTCATTTCATCACTAACACCACATATCAACCACTTTAGCCATCTTCTCTGGAAGCACACCCACCTTGCTCTCCTGCTCACACCTCACACCTCCGTCCTGCTCCACCAGCTTCATGCCACGAGGAACTGCTCAGGCATCCTGACATCTCAACTTCTGAGCCCAACTCTCAAACCGCCAAGCAGCTCTCAGCACTTCCACAAGCTCCAGCATCAACTTCTACCTTCAATACAAGAGACAAGTTACAAGCAGTGAAAACACCAGCACCACACAGGACAGATTTAGCACCACACAGGACACATTTAGCACCACACAGGACACATTTAGCACCACTCAAGGCAACATTTATCTTTACACACAAACACAACACACCACACAGGTTGGGAAAGAGGACCAGTCACTTCTCACAAGTTCCCACAAAAACACCTGGACTATCCTGTCAACTTTACATACATCATGTGCTGGAAAGTGCTGCTCATGTTCTTCATCCCAAACACCATCACTGTGTGCTGCATCAAATGCTCACCGACCTTCATCAAAGTAGAACAGATGAGAATCTACACTGGATGGACATTCAGAGTTAGACAACCTTCTACACTGCTGCTATCAGAGGACACTGACAAACCATCATCACACATGGAGTCCACACAAACCAAAGAAGCAGATCACATCCAGGGTATATTCTCTGGAGGACCTTGGTCAGTTTCTCTGGAATGACAGGACTTAAACATGTTGATGTGACACAAGCATGTTTGTCTTCTGCACTCAGGTGGCTGATGGACACAATCTGTATCAGACACTTTAGTTTCCACAACATAAACACCTGAAAACTGGCAGTAAGAGCAGAACCAACAATGAAACTAGCACTGAACTGCTCTTTCAGCACATCATGACAAAATCAAAGTTTAGTCAGGAAGAACCCAAGAAAACCAAAAGGTGAACCATCATCTCAGTTCTTCTCTGACATCACAGAACGTCCTCAACATCCAGTCCTTCAGAGTCTGATGCCATCATTTAAGTGCACATTGTGACTCTATGGTGGGAACAGGACACTGAGTGAAACAAGCAAAGACTGCAAAGTCTCCTGACAGGTCTCAGAGAGGAAAACGGTTCTCTGGTCAGTCTCTACAATTTGTAGTAGCCCAAAGGGGTCAAGAACTTAATCAGTTTCATCAGCTTTAGGCTTTTGCACTGATTGTGGAAAACAAACAGGAACCTCACATCACAGTCAACAGAACACTGGTGACCAGACTTTGTTCTGGGCAGTGGATCAACGCTGCAACACAATGACATGTTCAACGGCTCAGCAGCAGCAGGAATGGAGATAACACTTGTTTTGCTTGGACCCACAAGTTCACAGGGCGGCAACTTTTGCAAAAACACATCACATCAGCTGTCATCTGTGGTGGGCGGTTTGATCATCAGGGTTATCGGGCGACGCCCCACCAAAGGGGGAAAAGGAGGGATTTTCTTCTTTCATTTTCCTCCACAGTGTTTCAGGGCTGTGACAGTTGTAGACAGTTTGAGCTGCTCGCTGTGTCATTGTCCAATCAGCGCAGGGCAGTGCTCCATGAGGTACCGCCCCTTTTGGGAGACCTCAGTCAAGTTGAAAATGGCCCAGATTGTTCTCATAGACTTTCATGTCAAATCAGTTCTGTTCTAATTTCAGTCGTTACAATACATTCCTTATGGGCTCCAGGAGGGCTCGTCCTAACCTGCCTTCGTCATCCTAATGTGAGCATAGCCGGTGGGCTGACGTTAGAGGTCAGTATGGTGGTGAGCGTACAATGCAACTCCATCCTTTCACTGAAACAAGTCCCTTTCAGTCGACGTAGGAACGAAGATAAACTGGCAACGAAACAGTTAGGACCTCCCAGGTCAAATTTAAACATAACACAAGTGTCTACCAAAGGGGGGAAATCATTTAAGCGGGGGTTTTGGTGGAGCTGCTATGAGCGGAAAACCTGGCTAGCAGGCTGTGAGGCAGTGAACGCATCATTGTGCTGCCCTGCAGACTGTTGGACCTGCTGGCAGCACGGAGACAACATGGACAACTACAGGAGTCACCGACATGCATGATCTGTCTGAAAAGGTGAAGACACATGAGTCCTCTAAGACCCACATGGACAGCTGTGTGAGGTTTTGTGCGTTTGGGTGGGTGAACATCCAGGACAGCTGGATGAAGCTCCAGGCCAGCGGTTTGTCGTCACAACGATGAGGTGAGCAAGAACCGACACATGGTGGGGAGCGGAGAGCGGAGAGCAGGCTGGTGTGCAGCACAAGCTGCAGAGCATTGTAAAAATGCCCTTTATGTACACTGATATGCACATGAGCTGAATGTGATCATGCAGCAGGCCACTGCTCACGTCCAGCACCGACAGTTTTCTTTTCGGACCTGCGGTTTGCAACTTTTTGTAGCCGGTCACCAAAACGCACCAGCAGACATGAGCAGATGGTTGAAAGAAGGCTGCCAAGAGCTTCATCAACAAGATGGAACTTCAACAGCACGATCGTCAACACTGTGCAGGAGAACCTTGATGAGCTCATGCAGTGTTTTGAACCCATCAGGACATCGGCTTCATTTGACAGCACCACAGTGAGGGAGGCATCTGCTTCCTGAGGAGGCTGCAGGGTGACGACTTTCACTTTGTTCATCACATCATGCCTCACGCTGACATGCTGGACCAGCAGCTGCAGGAGAAGGACACTGATGCAGTCTCCATCAAGCTTGTCCTCCAGACCTTCAGAAGCAGTGTGCAGGCAATAAGGTAAGATCAAATCATATTGTTCAGTCCTTCTTAATGCTGAACCTCGTCATAAAGAAATACACTCACTGGCCTCTTTATTAGGTGCACATGTGTAACTTAATACAATCCAAAAAATAGCTGTGCTATAAAATCTGCATCAATGTCATTTATACATTTTCAGTTTTTGTTGATGCCAATAAGGTGATAATTCTACTTCTACCTTATTCCTGAAGTCATAGAGGGTGATTGTGGAGTATTAGTGTGTTCCTCAGAGACTCGTCTCAACAGCAGCAGGAAGTAGCGACAGGAAGCACAAGACCAAGGAGGGCCTTGGGAGAAGAGGAGAAGCAAAAGCTGTCAAGGCAGATCTGCAACACAGTCCTGGCTCACGCCAAACAAAGGTTCTCCTTCACCGACCACCTTGTGAGTGCCACACTGCTGCAGGCACAGATGTGTGAGCAGCACTGCCATACATTTCCTGTGGAGGCTCTGAATGCCACTGTGAGGGCAGATCCCATGCTGAACAAAGCAAAGCTCAGGACAGAAGTGTCTCTTATCTGTGAGAGTCCACAGTTCAAGGGCTGCTGTGCTGCTCTGGCACTGGAGCAGGTTCTGCAGAGATACAACCTCCAAGAGACATTTTCTGAGACTGTGGCTCTGTTGAACATTCTCATGACGACGGCTGAGGCTGAGCGCCGTTTGTCAACACTGAAGAGAATCAAGATGTTCCTGTACAATGCAAAGGGCCAGGAGCATCTGAATGCACTGGCCATGCTCTCCATGGAGAGGGAACTAGTCAGGAACATGCCTGATTTCAATGACAGGGTTATTGGTCACTTTGCTGCTCGGAAAGAGAGACCAGCAAAATTTCAACACAAGTAATGAAGTGACACTGTCATTCTGAGTCTCTGTCTCTATGTTGGGTTTTAATAGTTATCTTTTCATTCAAATGCTGCTTTCAGACAATGTGTTCATTTTTTCAAATCTATTCAATTGGCCAGATATTAGATTTGTATTTATCGTTCACTGTTGAATACATGCACTTTCATTTGCACTTAAAGACAGTTAAGCTGCACAAAATCTTTAAAATGTTCTTACCGATATGGCAATCTGTACATGTCCTGTATTTACTGTTTGTTTCTGCAAATACAGTATTGTTTGTGCAATGTTAAGCACTTTGAATGCATGACCCACAAGTTCACAGGGCCGCCAAGTTTTACAAAAACACACCTCAGCAGCTTCCATCAGAACAGAAAACATGTTTAGGATATTTTTTATGCTTTAGTGACACCTAAATGACCAGAGCACAAAGTTTTTAGTGCACATTGCCAACAACCAACTGGAACAAACACTTTGCAAACTGTGTCCCAGTCTTCACCTGATCAACTGTTTCATGGTCTGACTGTCAAACACACATCAGCACCATCACCAACAAGGAACGTTTGTTTTTCACTTCATTTACCACCATCTTCAACAGCAGCAGGTAAACACTGTTCTCAGGTCTGATCACTCTTCCAGTAACTACATGACCAGTACCAGACTGAGAAGTGAGACAAAGCAGAAGCAAACAGTGAGTCAGACCAGTCAACTCTCTGGACCTGCTTCCAGACTTGAGCTCTGGTCAAAACACTGACTGTGACTGAGCCTCATCCTCATATGTCCTCTCTGAAAGGTGAACACAAACAACCTGTGAAGCAGATGAACTTTACCTCCACTTGTTTCTGCTCTGGAATCCTCCTTCTCTTTCCAACAGGGACTGTTTCCACCCAGACAAGTGGGACTCTCAGGTTCTCACTGCTGACATGCAGCACATGGTTTTGTTTGGTCCATGTGACTGACTGTTTATAGCTGTGTCCCAGTTCAGGGGCTGCATCCTTCAAAGGACCCAGCCTACCCGTCCTTAGAAGGACGGTCGGCTGCATGAGCGTTTGTTAAATAGACGGTCCAGCCTACGATGAACTTCCTGCTTACATCATGACGTCTCATAGCGCCGCTCTTTGTTGCCTAGCAACCCTGACAAACAAATTTTCATCCCGACGATCAGGATGAGACGATGTTGTAATTTGACCTAATTTTTGTTGTTAATATGTTTTATATCTTGAAGACTTGAGGGTCTTGTTCTGTCCGGTGGTTCGGGACTAAACTGTCTGAGAAACAAGAAGCTGGTTTAAATCTGTTGACATCCACTGATATGAACTTTAAATATTATAAACCTCCACAATCTCTGGGCTGAATGTTTCTGATGAGGATCACTAAATACCTGCTGTCTGAACAGAAACCAGATATAATGTATGTTAAACATGTGATCAGATAACTTGGTGGAGCTAAACTAAGAACAGTGAGGAGAGTCATGTTTTCACTGGTCTACAGAGAATCACCACCAATAGAAGCTCCAGCAGCATTTAGTAACCGTTTAACTTCACCTCCATATAATAATTTAAATAAGGATTAAATATGTGAATATTTATGAATGAATAAGTCGTTTTCGTGGTGGCCACAGTCAGAAAAAATCACCACAGTCTGTAAAATATAACTTAAACACTGAAGCTGAACAACTGGAAAGTAAACGCTTTAAACTGCAGCGGCTCATCAGTAACGTAACTTAATCATTTTTTAAAAACAAATTTTAATGTGTTCAACACTTGTACTATTGGAGTGAACGATAACAGTACTAATATTTAAAACTAGAATCCTCCATCCATCTTCTCCGTCAGCCGTCAGCAGTTAAAACTCCAGCTGTTGATCAAACTGTCAGCGGTGCAATGAATCTTGGGATATTTGGGGCTACGAAGGATCCATCGATGCATCCTTGAAATTCATGGAGAAGAAGGACGCATTCGTCGGCTGCATTTGAAGGAGTCTTGAAGTTTTAATGAAATGGGACGGCCTTAGTCGCACTGCTGTAACGTATGCAGCCGATGAATGCAGCCTAGAAGGATGCAGCCCCTGAATTGAGACACAGCTACAGTCTCAATGCCCAAGTTCAACACCCTCTTCTTCTTTGGTTCCACTTCAGCCTACTGACGGAGGTAACAGCACCCTCTGCTGTCCACTCCTCTTCCTCACATCTTCACCTGTTCTCCGTTGACACGACCAGAACCCAAGGGGGTCACTTGTCCATCTTGTCCCTCTAAGCAGGTAAATAAAAGCAGTCCTCAGTTCATAAACTCCACCTCTGTTCCTCCAGTAGCCACTTCTTCACATTTATCAGAGCTCAATTACAGGACAATTACATTTAAAACATCTCTTTTTAATGTGAAATCTTTCTGTAGTCCATCCATTATCTATCCATCCATCCATCCATTATCTATCCATCCATCCATCCATTATCTATCCATCCATCCATCCATCATCTATCCATCCATCCTCCATCCATCCATCCATCCATCCATCATCTATCCATCCATCCATTATCTATCCATCCATCCATCCTCCATCCATCCATCCATCCATCCATCATCTATCCATCCATCCATTATCTATCCATCCATCCATCCTCCATCCATCCATCCATCCATCCATCATCTATCCATCCATCCATTATCTATCCATCATCCATCCATCCAGTATCTATCCATCCATCCATTATCTATCCATCCATCCATCCATCATCTATCCATCCATCATCCATCCATCCATCCATCCATTATCTATCCATTATCTATCCATCCATCCATCCATCCATCCATCCATTATCTATCCATCCATCCATTTATCCATCCATCCATCCAGTATCTATCCATCCATCCATCCATTACCTATCCATCCATCCATCCATTATCCATCCATCCATCCATCCATTATCTATCCATCCATCCATCCATTATCTATCCATCCATCCATCCATCCATCCATCCATCCATCCATCCATCATCCATCCATCCATTATCTATCCATCCATCCATCCATCATCTATCCATCCATCCATCCATCCATCCATCCATTATCTATCATTCCATCCATCCATTATCCATCCATCCATCCATCCATTATCTATCCATCCATCCATCCAGTATCTATCCATCCATCCATCCATTATCTATCCATCCATCCATCCATCATCTATCCATCCATCCATCCATCCATCCATCCATTATCTATCATTCCATCCATCCATTATCCATCCATCCATCCATCCATTATCTATCCATCCATCCATCCAGTATCTATCCATCCATCCATCCATTATCTATCCATCCATCCATCCATTATCCATCTATCCATCCATCCATCCATTATCCATCCATCCATCCATCCATTATCTATCCATCCATCCATCCATTATCTATCCATCCATCCATCCATTATCCATCCATCCATCCATCCATCCATCCATCATCCATCCATCCATTATCTATCCATCCATCCATCCATCATCTATCCATCCATCCATCCAGTATCTATCCATCCATCCATCCATTATCTATCGGTCCATCCATCCATTATCCATCCATCCATCCATCCATTATCTATCCATCCATCCATCCATTATCTATCCATCCATCCATCCATCCATCCATCCATTATCTATCATTCCATCCATCCATTATCTATCCATCCATCCATCCAGTATCTATCCATCCATCCATCCATCCATCCATTATCTATCCATCCATCCATCCATTATCTATCCATCCATCCATCCATTATCCATCCATCCATCCATCCATTATCTATCCATCATCCATCCATTATCCATCCATCCATCCATTATCCATCCATCCATCCATTATCCATCCATCCATCCATCCATTATCTATCATTCCATCCATCCATTATCCATCCATCCATCCATCCATCCATTATCTATCCATCCATCCATCCATTATCCATCCATCCATCCATCCATTATCCATCCATCCATCCATTATCTATCCATCCATCCATCCATTATCTATCCATCCATCCATCCATCCATCCATCCATCCATCCATCCATCATCCATCCATCCATTATCTATCCATCCATCCATCCATCATCTATCCATCCATCCATCCATCCATCCATCCATTATCTATCATTCCATCCATCCATTATCCATCCATCCATCCATCCATTATCTATCCATCCATCCACCCATTATCTATCCATCCATCCATCCAGTATCTATCCATCCATCCATCCATCCATCCATCCATCCATCATCCATCCATCCATTATCTATCCATCCATCCATCCATCATCTATCCATCCATCCATCCATTATCTATCCATCCATCCATCCATTATCCATCCATCCATCCATCCATTATCTATCCATCCATCCATCCATCCATCATCTATCATTCCATCCATCCATTATCTATCCATCCATCCATCCATTATCTATCCATCCATCCATCCATTATCTATCCATCCATCCATCTATTATCCATCCATCCATTCATCCATTATCTATCCATCATCCATCCATTATCCATCCATCCATCCATTATCCATCCATCCATCCATCCATTATCTATCATTCCATCCATCCATTATCTATCATTCCATCCATCCATTATCCATCCATCCATTATCTATCCATCCATCCATCCATTATCCATCCATCCATCCATTATCTATCCATCCATCCATCCATTATCTATCCATCCATCCCTCCATTATCCATCCATCCATCCATCCATTATCCATCCATCCATCCATCCATTATCCATCCATCCATCCATCCATCCATCCATTATCTATCATTCCATCCATCCATTATCTATCCATCCATCCATCCATTATCCATCCATCCATCCATCCATTATCTATCCATCATCCATCCATTATCCATCCATCCATCCATTATCCATCCATCCATCCATCCATTATCTATCATTCCATCCATCCATTATCTATCATTCCATCCATCCATCATCTATCCATCCATCCATTATCCATCCATCCATCATCTATCCATCCATCCATTATCTATCCATCCATCTATCCATCCATCCATCCATCCATTATCTATCCATCCATCCATCCATTATCCATCCATCCATCATCTATCCATCCATCCATTATCTATCCATCCATCCATCCATCCATCCATCCATCCATCCATTATCTATCCATCCATCTATCCATCCATCCATCCATCCATTATCTATCCATCCATCCATCCATTATCCATCCATCCATCATCTATCCATCCATCCATTATCTATCCATCCATCCATCCATCCATCCATCCATCCATCCATCCATCCATCATCCATCCATCCATCCATCCATTATCTATCCATCCATCCAGTATCCATCCATCCATCCATCCATTATCCATCCATCCATCCATCCATTATCTATCCACTGCTTAATCCTCTGTGTGGTCGTGGAGGGGTTGAGACTATCCCAGCTGACTTAGGGAGAAGGCAGGGTTCAGGGCTACACATAGAGAGACAGACAACCAGGAACACTCACATTCACACTGACAGCCAATTCAGAATCTCCTGTTAACCTCAGCATGTCTTTGGACTGCAGGAGGAAGCTGTAGCACCTGGTGAGAACCCAAGCAGGTACAGGGAGAACATGCAAACTCCTTCAGAAAGACCCCAGGCCGGGACACGAACCAGGGACCTGCTAGCTGTGAGGTCACAGTGCTAACCATGGTGGGGGGATTTTTCTACTCCTCTAATATTCACACCTCTTGTTTTGGTTGACCTTTAAGTTAGCAGGCTCAGCAAGTTTGACAAAGATGCAGCACATCAGCTGGAGACATGTTTCTGGATACGTTCATACGTCCTAGTGGCACCTAAAGGCTCCAATAGGAGCAACTATTTGGCAAAGGGTCCCAGTCTTCACCTGATCAACTGACTGTAAAACACACGGACACATCAGCACCATTATCAATGAGATGGACATTCTAGATTTACTCCAGACACTTGATATGTTCTTCTTCTGCATGTTCCATTTATGACCTGTGTGCTCCGTCATGTGAAGGTTTGCTTCTCATCCACTCTGGTTTGTACTAAGCTTGACCCTGCAGCCTTGAAGAGCACAGGAGGCCTCATGTCGTCTGTCTTTGTGGATGTAAAGCAGACGACCCAGTTTCAGGGAGGATGAAAGGAAAATCAGATATTTCTGTGAAGTGAATGAACACAGCTCTATCTAAGAGGAGGGTAAAACCCAGAGAGACCAACCCAAAAGTTTCCCTCTGCTGGGAGGTTTATGAGAGAAAGACTGACCTAAACACAGATGGGACTTTATAGATTGACTCTCGTCTTTGGAAGGCAAAAGTTCATGTACATAAGAATTGTTTATTGCAACAAAACCTCCGACTGATACTTTGTGCTTTGTGCAGATACTTTCTGTAGAGTTTCCACAACAATTTGGCAAATTTCCTCATTGACTTATAGAACATTTTATTCCTAAAAACATGGCAAAATGGATTTGATTTTTGGCTTTATCTGAAGTACAGATTTCTGTTCTATCTATCTGCATGGCGGCAAAAATTCCACTGGGGCAGTCGCTGTGCTCAGGTCTCTGCTGAGAGGGTTGCTGTGGAAGGTGGATGACACAAGGAGGGAGTTCTAATCAAGACCTTTACTCACCTGGATTCACAGCGTCATGCATCCTGGATCTGAATTCACTGAACCACAACAAAACCCAACAACAAATCGGCATCAGCTGGAGCTGATCCACCCCAACTTCCTCACATACAACCTCAATCCAAACCAGGAGGCGCCACATGGTGGTCGGAGGTGGAACAAAAGACAGAAAACGCCTCCTGCAGACGTGGAGGCAGAATCCGTTCACTTGTTGGCTTTTAAAAGCTCAAAGAGGTTTTGCAGAAAGTTTCTTCAGGTTTGAAGAAAGGAGGTCTGTGGCAGGTGGTTTGACAGAGCTCCCATCCATTGCAGAGAGTTGCCAGCAGCTGACCGAGTGCGGATGCAAGTGGGACTGATCTGCATGACACTGTGCAGCTGCAGATTCCAGGTTTAGAGGCACTGTTCTATACTCATCCAGGCAGCAAGACAATACGTGACAATCAAGTATAGACCTTCTGCTTATATGTACATCCAATAATATATGGGACTGATGGTTCTAGGTCTGATATTATGGTGCAAGGAAGCGAGTGAGGAGGTACATAGTTCCAAAATGGAATTTTACATCGTCAAAAATGTCTGATTTGACACTAAGATTATTCAAACAGGACAAGTTTTGAAAAACGGCTGCCATCTTGAATTTTTAGGTGGCTAACAGGTTTTATCAAAAGAGCAATCCCCAAGGAGTATGTGTGCCAATTCTGGTGCTTGTTTCCAGAAATGAACGATGGTTCCAGTTCTCTGCTCCACTAAAAGCATCATTTAACATCCCAGCTGCTCACATCAGCATCCTTCTTCCATGTCAGATTGGAACAGCCATCTCTAAACAGAGGAGGGGGTTGCGACACCACTTGTCAAGCACCTATAAGGCAGTGATGAGGTCTCTCCCTCCAAAGTTTCACCATCGTTAACATCTTGTGACACTCCTGACAGCAGATTCACATTCTCTGTTGTGTAAACTGGCAGCTTCACCACCTGGTTTCACAACAACTCACACCTCAAGTCATGTGAGTCCTGGTCTTCAGTGGGCCATGAGCCATGTGATCTGGACTGATTGTAAATTCTGTAGCTCCCTATCAATCAGTTAGAACTGAAGAAGCCTCTTAGATGAGACATGCAACAACTAAAGGGACGTAACATGCAATATTTATATTTAAAATGTTCCATTATGCTCTGTCATAGACTGGCAACCTGTCCAGGGTGTCTCTACCTTCATCCTGAGCTGCTGGGATCGGCTCCAGCATCGCTCTGTCAGATGTTCTGGTTGGACGTCTCACTGCAGGCTGCAACTCCAACAGAAGGAACAACTAAAGAGAAAACAGACAAAACACATTGCTTTTGCTTCATTCATGGAGAGTCTGAGAGCTCAACTGTATAAACTGTGTTGACCTCAGAAGAGACAGAACTGCAGGTGTAATATCTAATGAGGCCACAAGAGGGAAGCAGTCAGCAGCTGTACAGTCGCCTCTGACATCAGCAAGGAGCTCAGGCATCATGAAGTGAAGAGGTTGAATGGGGATCATTGAAACAAGCATCTCCTTCCCATTGTTCATCTGGAACGGAGTTTTCTGGTCATGACTAAACCACCCCAACAGCCTGGAGGAGACGGTTATATTCATATGATCAGAACAATCATCAGGGACAATTTGTGGTGTGCAATTTTTTAACTGCTTCCAAAAATGCCAGCTCTGTGAGGAAAACAGAAATTAGTTGAAAAGTTTTCTGTCTATACTTCCTGATTTCAAGGTAAAGTTGAATCATGTATGAAAAGAGTGTTGCTTAAGCTGGTTTGATGGTAACTTTCTCAAGGACAAATGCACCAGCGAGACCCCAAACACCTGAGTTCATTCGCTGCAAAATCCCAAATAGTCATCATTTCCAGCATCATCACAATGTTTTCAGGGAATATCTGAAAATGTACCAGAAACCAGGGTTTGAATCGAACAAACTGTAAACAGTCCAACAGAAAGATGGTTCACTCCTGAATCCTGCAGAATGTTAAAGCTCAGGTCCAGTTGAGTCAGATGGAAGACTTGGACTTCAGAACCGAGGCCATGACTTGACAGTGTCTCTCTGAGAGCCCACAGTTAGAAAGTCTGTAATGACCCAAATATGACAAAATATGAAACACAACACTTTGGATTTCCTTCATGTGTTTGATGCCAAAACAGTTTTCAAACATCCTGTTTGACATGTTGTGTTTTCTATGAAGCTGAATTCTCATCAGCCTCTCATTCCTTCCTGCCCACTTTGAATCATTGTCCTGTTTAATCTGCTGATGGAGGACAGAAGACGGAGTTACATTCAGGCGTCCAGACTGTCCAGTCTGTCAGTGGGATCTGATCCCACATCTGACTCCACAAAGTTGTCAGGAGAACATCTGGATGAGAAAAACATTTTGTGTCTGTGACTCAGGATGTTGTGAGCGAGTTGAGCTCAGTGAACAGTTAGAAAGACGTTTCTCTGCTGTCAGCTTCACCTCCATTAGTGAACATTAACAGTCTGATGTCAAACACCAAGCAAATGAAAAGGATCACTGGACAACATCAGACCTGAACACCAGTAAATATTCAGCTCAAAAATAGTTTCAACCTGAAAATCAGCTACAAACTGTATAGAAGACTGCTTTCTGAAGTTCTTCATGGAACAACATCTTGAGTGTGTCCACTGAAAACTGTCAGATACTCCAACATGTTGGAACCTGGACAAGATCCTCTACAGTTCTTCATATGTTTCAATAGACCTGCATGTGGCCTCCATCAGCCACAAAACACAGAAGAAGAAAATAGTCAAACTATTATTAGAATGAAATAGAACAAGTGTTGATTAATTTAGCTTTCAACACAACCAAGTTTCTAAAATAATCCACATTTTCACAGCTCAAGAACATTTGAGACAAAACCCAGCCGACATGTTAAATTCCTTCCAGCACCTTCCACCTGAGAGGAGGTTCCTACCTACACTGTGTTGGAGCCAAAGAAGAGAAAGAGAGCTTTAATCTCAAAGGACTTCCTGGTTAAAGAAAGGAAAAGATAACAATCAAATAAAAGACAAAGGTGTCGCCTGCTGGAGCAGCTGGTGTCCTGCAGCCTCTTCACCATAGAAAGGCTCTGACAGCAGACAGCGCTTCACAGAGGAACATGGACATGGATGTGACGAAGAGCTGAGCTAAAGACATTTAAACTGAGTCAATCACATCTTGAATGGTTACAATATTTAAATACAGATGACGTCTTCACAGCAGGAGGTTGTTCTCCTTGAAAGGCAACAAGAAAACCCTTCAAATGGTCGCTGTTAGAGGACACACAGCTGGGTGCAGGTTCTGGTTCATGCCTGTAAATATTAATGGAGCAGTCGTGGAAGTAGTGAGCTCTGACTCACAGAACAGTCGTGGACACGGATGTCTCACCAATTAGTTACCTAAGAAAACAGCATCACTCTTCCTGAAGAGTTTTTCAGGTGGTAATCATAAAAAACATTAACAAAGTCCTCTGCCTTCATCTTAAGTCAGCTGGGATTGACTCCAGCCCCCCCACAGGTAGAGCAGTGTGTAGAAAATGGACTGACTTCCTTGTTGTAGACGTGTTTAAATGACATAACCCACAAAACAGAGGCTGAAGCCTTGCACTTGTTGACTTCATAGGATTTGCAGGAATGATGTTTTTATATTTGTTCTTTACTTGCTTCCAAAACCCTTCAACACCTCAAGCATCTGAAAGAATAAAACGGTTTGAAATACATGACATCAGACTAAATATCATGACATCAGACTGAATGTGAGATGATTGAATTCATCCTCCACATCACCATCAGAGTAGTTTCATTTGTATTAAACCAACCTGTTCTGCACTAAGAACCCTGCCAGCAGCCTGAGAGCTGAACCTTTACTGCAAAACACTGAGTTCATTCATTCAGCCCAGTTCAGACATCAGTCAGAACACTTTGACCAACAGAGACTCCAACAAGCATGAACACCAAATCAGAAACCAAAGTCCAATCTATCTATCCATCTATCTGTCTAATCTGTTGTTGGATAAACTGATTTAGGACAAATGACTGATGAGGAGATTCTGAACATCAACAGCAGCAAACAAACAGCAACTTGTTTGTGACGAAGACAAATCAAAGGTTCACTTACAGAACTTGTTCCAGTGAAAGTGGTCGTTCAGAAACAGCTTTCTGCTGCTCTCATGAGCTCCATGATCGTCCTTCTTCAACTCTGTGTCTTCTGCCACTGAAACACCTCCAACCAGAAACTGCATCACCTTCCAGATATGAGCTGCACTGTGTCACGTTACTAAGTGGCTGAAGGCTGCAACAAGCAGGGAGACGAAAACCAGATGTTGACGGAGAAAATATGTTAAATATATACATAAAAGTGCATCAGACAACAGGACAGTGATCCATGCTGCTGGTGTCTCTCCCTGGAGAAGGGCAGCTCCTGTCAGAGAGAGAATGAACTGAGGGAGGGTTTGGAAGCAGAGCCACTGGGTCCAGGTGGGACTCATTGAGCTGATGAGCCTCATCCAGCCTCTGCAGGACTAAAGACAGAGACACCTGGTGGAGGGTCGTCACCATCACATGACCTGTGGACTCGTCCCACACGGATGATCTGCATCAACGACTTGCATGAGTGACATCAAGCAGTTTGAACTGATTAGTGTTCAGATAAATATTCATCTTCATCCACCTGGACTCCATATAATGACGTCACTACAGCCATTTACTCATATTAATTTCTCCTCTGATTTTTCACAGCTTCTCCAGTGAAGAGCAGCAGCAGCCTCTACATGTTGTAGAGAAGTAGACATCCAACTTGTTGGAAACCTAAAAGCACATTCAGGGACCAAAAAGGACTTTTAAAAGTTATCTGAGAGCATCCAAGTCTGATTGTCTGCTCTGTCTTTAATGTTCTGTCACTAATCTGCAATTTGTCTTCATCACAGTCTCCTCAGTCACCAAGCTGGACAACATGTGACGTCTGAACACAAAGACAGGACACAGAAGTCTGGGTTTTGTCCACATCACAGCTGTGAAAAGGTGTGATGTGGTCTTTCTGAGCTCTAACAGTCAGGTTGTGTCATTCCTGCCCTGTCTAATGTTGCTGTTAGGAATCACATACATCCTGCCTGTGCAGCTGTTCAAGATGAAGACCTTCATTGCGTTTCCTCCTTTCACAGGAAAGAGGAAACAGAAAATGATAATGGCGTATTTGCTCCTTTCCATCTCTTTGGATTGAATCCACTAACAAATGATCAGACGTCTTCTCAGCTGAACTCACCAGAACCTGAGTTGAACTTTGTTCAGACACAAACACAGACTTTTCCAGACTGCAGCTGCTTGTTGGGTTTGTTTCCTCTTTCAGCTTCACACGTGAATAAAGTTACAGACATCTGGAACGAGACAAGTTCAACACGTGGGGAGGAGTTTTAAACAAACAGTATGTTTATGATGACAAACTATGTTCGTTTAAAGGTGCATGAGTGTGAATGTGAACTCCATCTTATTATGAAGACCATGAAATGTTCATTAAAACTTCAGAAACAGCAAGTTGACCTTGATGGAACATTCCCATTAGTTTAAGGCAACACTCCTGCAAACATCTGGCCTTAGGGTGGTTAAAAAGTGATAAAATGTCTTTGACCAGAAATATCATAATGGAAATACTCCTCTTAGAAGGAATGAAGAATTCAAGGCTGGTCAGATCAGAAGGGTTTCTCTTCTTGCTGCCATGATGAAGATAAAGCATGCAGGATTAAAATTTGGTTTTCAGCAGCAGAGACACAAATAAAGAGAGGCCATTTTTAACAGTGTGAAAGATTTTGGGGTGTTTGCTGTAAGCAGATCTTTTGTGCATGATGCAGGTGATAAACAGCCAGAATATGAAGAGTAGATTTCCACATACAGCAAGTCTGCAGAAATGTGAATAACTTGCAATGCAATCTGAGAACTCCCTCCTTGTGTCATCCACCTTCCACAGCAACCCTCTCAGCAGAGACCTGAGCACAGCGACTGCCCCAGTGGAATTTTTGCTGCCATGCAGATAAATAGGACAGAAATCTGTACTTCAGATAAAGCCAAAAATCAAATCCATGTTTTTAGGAATAAAATGTTCTATAAGTCAATGAGGAAATTTGCCAAATTGTTGTGGAAACTCTACAGAAAGTATCTGCACAAAGCACAAAGTATCAGTCGGAGGTTTTGTTGCAATAAACAATTCTTATGTACATGAACTTTTGCCTTCCAAAGACGAGAGTCAATCTATAAAGTCCCATCTGTGTTTAGGTCAGTCTTTCTCTCATAAACCTCCCAGCAGAGGGAAACTTTTGGGTTGGTCTATCTGGGTTTTACCCTCCTCTTAGATAGAGCTGTGTTCATTCACTTCACAGAAACATTTGATTTTCCTTTCATCCTCCCTGAAACTGGGACATGAGGCCTCCTGTGCTCTTCAAGGCTGCAGGGTCAAGCTTAGAACAAACCAGAGTGGATGAGAAGCAAACCTTCACATGACGGAGCACACAGGTCATAAATGGAACATGCAGAAGAAGAACATATCAAGTGTCTGGAGTAAATCTAGAATGTCCATCTCATTGATAATGGTGCTGATGTGTCAGTGTGTTTTACAGTCAGTTGATCAGGTGAAGACTGGGACACTTTGCCAAATAGTTGCTCCTACTGGAGCCTTTAGGTGCCACTAGGACGTATGAACGTATCCAGAAACATGTCTCCAGCTGATGTGCTGCATCTTTGTCAAACTTGCTGAGCCTGCTAACTTAAAGGTCAACCAAAACAAGAGGTGTGAATATTAGAGGAGTAGAAAAATCCCCCCACCATGGTTAGCACTGTGGCCTCACAGCTAGCAGGTCCCTGGTTCGTGTCCCGGCCTGGGGTCTTTCTGAAGGAGTTTGCATGTTCTCCCTGTACCTGCTTGGGTTCTCACCAGGTGCTACAGCTTCCTCCTGCAGTCCAAAGACATGCTGAGGTTAACAGGAGATTCTGAATTGGTTGTCAGTGTGAATGTGAGTGTTCCTGGTTGTCTGTCTCTCTATGTGTAGCCCTGAACCCTGCCTTCTCCCTAAGTCAGCTGGGATAGTCTCCGCTGCCTGGAAGAAAATGAGGAAATAAATTCCTGATAACGGTCATGTTTACAGCCACCTGGTTTCCACAAGTTTTTCCAGTGCGTAAAATGACTAGTCCAGTGTTGGTGAGGCGCTGAGCAAGTTGTTGTTGCTGTTTGGGTTGCCTCGTATGGTGCAGACGGATCAGGGCTCCAACTTTATGTCCAGAATATTGACCCAGGTCCTCAAACAGCTGAAGATACATCACTGTCACTGCAGCGTGTATCAGCCCCAGAGTTTAGGTGCACCAGAGCGTTTTGATCAGACGTTGAAAACAATGCTGCGTACGTATTGTGTGGAGTTTGACAAAGACTGGGATGAGGGGCTTCATTTGCAAACTGATCTCTTATAGTCTGTCCAACTTGCTGGGCAATGTGTGTTATCAAATCATTTCATGCTGGATCGGTTGTGGCTAAGGTGTCTGAAAGTGCATTACTTTGTCTGGAACCAGGAATGCATGACTGTATATACGTGTGGAACAGAAAGCTGGTGTGCTCGGTAACCCCACAACTGATCTCCCTCTCCCAAAAGCAAAACTCACATTGTCAGCTGCAATTCTATCCTCATCCATTTCCCCAGTAATCTGTGTCATTCCAACCCTCTGTACAATACTCTACTGTACTTTACTGTAATTATAGAACAATACTGAGAACATTTTTCTACTTCAGAAGAAGGTGATTAGAACTGTTCATCACTCCGATTGTTACGCACCAACAAATCCTATCTTTGCTTCATCAAAGATATTAAAAATGCATGATATTGTTCATTTTAAAACTTTAACGGTGATGTTTTTGGCACACAATAAGAAACTTCCTTTAAAAATTCAAAACATGTTTGCACATAGAGAGAGTCATTATAGCCTCATGGGAACACACATGTTTAGAACAAACACGGTGAGAACAAATCAAAAAAGAGTTTATGGAATAAATTGAAGGATAATATAAAAAGGCAGTATAAATGTTCAGTTTTTGAAAAATAGCAATCTCAGGAATAACACTGAGAAGATTTTGTTGTTTAGTCTCCTCTGTTACCTGTGGATGTTTATAACTGCTGACTTTGTTGATTTAAAGTGTTTGTTTTGTTGATCGCAAAAGACTTTACTTGATTTGTAACTTCAGCCTGAACCCTTCGGTCACCTTTGAAGTAATGTGAGGTCTTATTGTTATTATGTATGTTGACCGAATAAACTACTACTACTACTGAAACACAAATTTACCCTTTTTGAAGCAGGGAATATTGAATAACCAAATAACCAAACAGCAGGAAACAGTTTTAACCTCTTTTCTTTAAGTTATGTGCGACTACTTAGGTTCAGCTTTAACATGCACATTAAATTACATGTGTGGGTAACAGAAACCTCCGGTGACCAATCTGACGTTGATGCACAGCTTCCGGTACGAGGATGAACCACGCTGAAGCAGCAGGATCCGGGTCACGGCACCACTGTAGCCCGTCTGGACATAAACTTCTTGTTTGGTGATTCTCTGCGTTGTGTGTGAAGAACGATATGGAGACGAGTCTGTTGCCAACTGGAGGGGATTTATTTCCACCGGAGCACTGTTCAGAAATAAAAACCAGAACAGCACTTCTTTCATAACCCGGTTCCTTCATTCACACCTTTAAAGAAGAGTTTAAAAACAGCGGACCGCATGAGAAGCCGCCTGCATACTACGGCAATCTAACCTAGCTTAAAACCGGTAAATTAGCATGTCACATAAAAGTTGTACTTCATAAAAACAACTGTTTACTGACAAACATGACGCCATTAAACACTGTATATGAATCTAACAAAACTACTTTGAACTGCTACTTAACACTTTTAGCATATTTTAACTTGTGATGACGGGAGCAACATTAAGGACTTACTTCTCCTCAGCGGGGCGAATTGACAGGTAGTGACGTCAGAGGAAGACCAAAGTCTTTTAAGAAAATAAAGGCTTCCAAAATAAATTACAAAAATGCATGTCATTATGTACACAAAAAATAAAGGCAAAATATACATTTGATCAAGGGGATGGATCTTTGGTGAAATATAAATCATTTGAACACACCTGTTACATCATATCTGCCAAAATTAACCGATAATTATCGGACGCCGATATTATTGTGCATCCCTAGTTTAAGTATTGTTAATAAATGTCTTATAATAACACAGAATAGTCATAGTTTCAACATTCCTGTCAACTTTTAACATTTCCTTTTTTACAAAAACACAGTAGGCTTGTTGGCTTCTCGACCACCAGGCTTAGCAAGTTTTCTGGGGAAACCCTGCTAGTTATTTTAGTTGTTGTTAGTTTGCTTGTTGGTTCATGTGTATTAGATACACCTCAGTTAGCTTCACGTGTTAAAGCTGAGAAATAGTTTTTGTTGTTGTCAGTGTAGCTCTAGTGTAGTTAGCTTATCCCTTAGTTTGCTTTTAGTTAAGTTTCGTTGTCATTAGGAGATATATACGACTAGTAGCTGCTGAGCTTCTGGTGTTGCTTAACTCATTCCTGGCTGGGTCTTACCTTGTAGGGGTTTGAAATCTTTACTTTTAAAAATTCTGTGTCATGTCTTGCTGTTCTGCAACTGAGTCTTTGAGCCGTTCATAACAACACACCTGCCCACAGTGTTACCGTCTGTACCGACTGTCAGAGTAACAACGGCACAGCTTAGATCCAGAAAACGCTGCTGGAACTGAACCGACAGCAGTAAATTTAACCCGACTCAGTGAACTTAGCTTTCTAGTATTAATGTTGACCTTATCAGGTACTGTTTAACTGTACTAGCTAGACAACCTGCTAACGTTTTCTAATGTGGACCTCTTCTAAAACATTAACGTTGAGTTCCAAAACAGTTTGAGGTCATTCAGTGTGTGACAGACAGAAACAGATCCTCTCAGTTTGTCTCTGTGTTAAACTACTATCAGACAAGAGGACACTGATACCTCAGAGACAGGAACAGAGACAGCGTCTCCTTCACTACCGTAACTCCATTACTATCGTTACCATGGCTACCACGGTCACCAGGACTCCTCATGATTCCCAGAGAAGGTTAGGTTAGTATGAATGTGTAAAATAATGACTGTAGTTGTACTGCAGCACCAACATCTACTAAACTACTGTAACAGACTGGAGAACATGACTGAGTCTCATGGTTTAGAAACATCAACAGACAGATATCACACTAAAAGAGGTGTGATAAATGTCAGATAATGTGCATGATCGTTAAGAATAATGTCACCACTGTGCTGCTGAATGTTCTCAAAACCACCAGAACACAGAACCAGACTCACCAGAGATCACCGTTTGGTTGAGATGTGCTGTTAAAAATAACATCAAACATTTTTACTGTAATAACTTTGATATATATATGTATATATACATATATATATGGCCATTGCCATCAACTGTGTTTTTGTTTGTTGAGAACACAAATCCTACTACACTGAACAGCTGTGATCCTATGAACGTTTGTCAGTTCACAGCCATCAGAGCTCAACGATGCATCACTTCTCTCTGCATACAACATTCAGAAAAGACTGTTCATAACCCTAAAAGATACACATTAGTGTCCTGAAAAGTAGATTCTCTCAGCATACCGTATATTACCAGTTGTAGCTTACAGGATTGATAGGAACAAGAAAGCCAGTATAACTCTGGTCTTTATTGATGTGTATATATAACTATAGTTAAACTGCATTGATGTTCTCTGTGTGTAAAACAGAACACTCATCCAAAGGAGGAGATGGCTGCTACAGATGTTGAATGAAGCTCATTCTGAATGAGAAGAAGAATAATGCAGGAGAAATTCAAGCCAAGACTTTGTGGTGACTTCAGCCTACAATATGAGGATCCTGACTCTGATGGTCAGTTAAATCTACTGGTGGACTCTGAGGAACTACCAGAGAAGGACACATTGAAAGTAATTAGATCCCAGAGTGACGACACTTCCACTGCAGGCTCTGATACAGACATACTTCCACATGGACCTTCAACACAGCCTCAGAAGAACTGGTGGATTCATTTCCTGTGCCAGCTTTTTCTTTTGAAGTGGAACATGTCCTTGAAGAAAGCAGCAGTGCCTTTGAAATGTCTGGAAAGACACTGACATGTTGACAGAAGCACAACATCCTGGAAAGAATGGCTGAAACGATGCACAGCTTCAAACCACAGCCAAATGAAGGGAAGTGGGTCAGGCAGCTGAAGCTCTCGTTACTGCACACCCAGCCTCAGAGAGCCTGGAAGGGACCGTGGATGGTATGGATGGAAGGGCAGTTGGAAGTTTAAGATGGAGAACGATCGTACAAAGCTGGTCTGATCTGGGTGCACAGAGGTGTCTGTTAACACTGGCAAGAGGAGCAACAACAACCCTGGGAGTGAGCATCTCCATTCCAACATCAGAAGAGCTCGGCGTTCTGAAGTCAACTTTCTGAGAGGGGAGAACCGGACTAATGTGGAACAGAGTACAAATTATACAAGAAGCTGAAAAGACTGAAAGAGACCAGTTACTGATAGAGAAACGGATGCAGACAACCTTTGCTCTACAAGGGAGATCTTCTGATGAGGGCCTTTCTACAAACCTGGCCACCCTGAAGAACAGAGGTCCAGGTAACGACTGTACTGTTCTTAATCTGCCTGTCTTCAAGCATTTCTAACAGCCTCCTACACATGTTCATTTGGATGTTTTCAATGTGTTTTCATGTGATTTTCCCAGGTGCTTCCTGAGTTCCACTGAATAACCAATGTGAACAGTCAGTTCTATTCAGAGCTTGACAGACACACCTCGACTGATCACCTTGTACAGGTAGAAGGCATCAGACAGGTAAGAGTGGAGACGCTGCAGGAGTTCCTTAGGATTTATGGCCTAAAGGTATTTTCACAATCAACTTTGTTTTCAGCACATTTGTACACATTTTGCTGCACAGAACCAGAGCGGTAAGCGAAATGAAAAACTAATCTTTTAAAGGGCAGTTTAAAGGTAAGCTAGTTTTTTGTGTAACCCTCTCACCTCCAGCTCGTATGTCCAACTAATCAGTAACTGTTCTAAACTCTAACTAGTCCAATATGTGGTGAAAGACACATTCCATTATAAATAAACACAGTCCAGGAAAACTTATGTTCTCACCTTGGTTTATGCTGAGCAACAGATAACTCATGGAGCTTTCATGCATCGTTATCAGGGCAGACAATCAGCTTCAATACAGAGACAAGAGAACATAGTTTGACTTCTGTAATAACCAGAACTGTAAAGCTCTTTGAACAGGACTCACAGAAATTTGAAATGAAAATTTAAAAAATGACCCAGGTAATAGTTTAAGAGAGCTCTCTGATCTGTGTTTCTTTAGACAAGCTTGAGTTAGTTTTGGTTGACGTGCTTAACGTTGGAGCTCATGAACTGTTTGATTGTTACCTCCATGAAAAGGAACAAGAAACCTGCTCCTCCAGTCTCAGCGTTGCCCACAGCAGCAAAGCAGACGTCCTCAATGAACAAAGTCCTCAGCGAACAAAGTCCTCAGCGAACAAACGATGTCCTCAGTGAACAGCAGACGTCCGTGGTTTCCGTGGTCTCCGATCTCCCTCATCCGTGCAACGCTGCCGTTACGATGCTAGCGTGGCTAAGCTAGTACTGCTAGCTAACTGCTTCCACAGTAGTAAAGACTAAACACTTCCTCCGCTGTAATAAAGTCCAAACTCTCCTACATGAACTTCTGTTCATCAGTGAGCAGCCAAAGTCTTTCTGAGTGTCTCTCAGTGAATAAATCATAAAGACTCGTCATGAATCTACGTACAGGTGACAGTCTACCTCTGCTCCACCTTGTTTTGTTGTGTTTGGGTTCACTTGTGTCTCTGTGGTTTCATTCGTCCCTCTTTTGTGATGGAGTAGCTTTAGTCATGTGTTTTTCAACTGTGTGACTGGTTGTTAGATCTTTTCATATCTAGTAAAAACGTCCAAAGCTTATCAGCCGTACTAACGTTAACTATATCAAAGATATGGGTTCAGTATTGTTTATGGGCCCAGCTCTAACAATAACTAGAATATCTACTGAAACTGCACTTTTTACCTTTAAATGAAGAATATTTCCCAAGTTACAGGCCCTCAAAGTTCACAGGGGAGGGCACTTTTTAATCTGAGTTATTTTTTATAATTTGTGAGCCCTCAATACTTCATCAAGTACAGGATATAGACAAGACATTTTCAGGGAAGAAAGACCCTGTTGAACTGTTGAAATCTAGTACCTTCACCTCTGAACTTTGACCACCTGTAACTCTAAAAATATATTCATAGTATGAACATAAAGTTCTGCATGGCTTCATTAAACATATGTATATATTAAATATAAGTTATTGTACAATAAATCAGCTGATTCTGAGGGTCAGGGGGCTGATTTTTCATGAAATTATCCATCTGCAACTTGACTATTAGATTAGAACATTTAAATGAATCCCTCAGGTCATACTGAACAAGAGAAAGCTTGACTCACTTTAATATTTTACACAAACACATCACAGACGTTAATGTTATGTTTTATGTGTGGGAGGGTGTCGTCTACAGTGAACAAGTGAGTGGATTACAGTCACTGTCATGTTGTTGTCCATCAGTTGCTTCGTCTCTGGGATCAACCCCAACCAAAGAGATCTCTAAGTGTAAAGAATCCTGTCAGTGTTTAACCTTGTGTAACTCTTTCACCACCAGCTCCTAATAGGAGAACACTCTGCATCGGCTAATCAGTGAACTCCTTGGTGGAAGAGACGTCTCATTGAATAAATAAACACTGTCTGGGGTAAACTATGATTCCCACTTAGGTTGAGGCAGGGCAACACATAACCTATTAATGAATATTTATCAGTGAAACCAAACAACTTGAATAAAGGAACAACAAAACACAACACCTCAGCTTTGATCTAGTATTGAACAGAAACTGCAATTCAGTTTTACAGTTACCACAGGATATGAAAAGGAAAATTAAAAAAGACGCCAGGTAATAATTAAAGTTTTAGAGTTCACTCTTAGTTTTAGGTTCTTTTAGACAACCTTGCATTTGTAATTATTGGCCTGTTTAATGTTGGAGCTCATAACCACCCTGGTGTCCTGTTACCTCCGTGTGAATGAAGGAAACCCGCTCCTCTCAGGCTCAGCAGCATCCAGGCAGCACAGCAGCAGCTACCGGGACAGGAATCACCCCTCAGCAGGCAGCAGACCCTCTTCAGCGCCCGGCAAGATGTCCGTGACCTCCGGAGCTCCTCCTGATCCCTCCTCCCTCCCTCCTCCATCCAGGGCAGCTACCTGGAGACGTGCGTGGCTAAGCTAGCGAAGCTAGCGAAGCTAACGAAGCTAGCGAAGCTAACGAAGCTAACTCGTCTCACAGTAATCAAACTAAAACGTTTTTCATCTGTACAAGAGTCCCAAGATCTCACACATCGGTCATCACAAGTCAAGTAGCTAAAAGTCTCTTCAGGTCTCACTCAGTAAAGAAAATATAAAGTCCGGCATAAATCCACTTCCGGTGACGATCAGTCTACGTACCGCCATCCATAGACATATATACGTAGACGCCGCATTGACTGCTGCTGCCGATAGGAGCCGACGTGCCTACGCGGCGGCCATCTTGGTACAGTACCACTCGCCCCTACAGTGCATTACGTCTATAGAGGAATGACATGTCTGCACTATAAAAGTGATCATAAATCGATCAGTTGTCAACATGTATTGTTTGCTACAAACGTCAGACATGGAGGACGGACAGGCAGACATAAATAGAACAAAATCAAGCCTGAAAATGTTTAGATCTTTATTCAGAGAATTGCTTGTAGGTATATATTGCATTTTATTATTATTGTTGTTGTTGTTGTTGCTATTATAAGTATATTATTAGATCACTAATATTATAATGTTGCTATTATCATTATAATTTTTTTATTAGATCACTATTATTATAATTAATATTGTTATTTCATGATCATTTTGTTATTATCACCATTATAATTATTATTGCTACTATCATAATCATGTTATTATTATTATCAATATTATTATAATTCTTATTGCTATTATCATTGTCATTTTATTATTATATCACTATTATTATAATTAATATTGCTATTATCTTTGTCGTTTTATCATTATACTATAATAATAATATTAGCATTTTATTCTTATCATTTAATTATAATTAATATTTCTATTATTACCATCATTTAATTATCATTATTGTTATAATTAGTATGGCTATTATCATTATCATTTTATTATTATCGCTATTATTGTGATTAATATTGCTATTATCATTTTATTATTTGAGTTGGGGGATTGTATTGCACTTGTTTTTTTATGGCCATGGCATCCAGCATCAGTGTCCCCCATCCATATTTAGTCTGGCCTTCCTTGCATCTTCCTCCCATCAACCGAAGTCAGCCACCTTTGTAAAAATTTAAAAAAGAGTAATTTAACCACTTAGAAGAATAGAAGAAACTAAAGAGAGAAAATAGCATATCTGAAGCACAACATGTTTCAGAATGCGTTATATGATGTGATGATTGATGTTAGCTTTTAGATTGGTAATTTTCACTGTCACAAACATTCTCTGCAGGACTAACGTGGTTAATGTATTTAACAATTAGGCAACATGAAGAATACCGTTGCAGTGGATGGGGATGAGAGGAAGATGTTTAAACTCTCTCCTTCACATTAAGGTTAAAGACACAATACATGTAAATATTAAATACATCCAATATCTATCATTAATCTTCTAACTGGTCAATCACTGCAGTCTAAGGTCTGTTTTTTCCAGACCAGGGACAGTTTATAGATGGAATAACATTGCATTTTAACCAAAATAAGGTCTCAAATTAGTTCTTTCACTAGTGAGCAGCTGTGCAATACGTGGGATAACGTAAAGTGAGCTGGTTATATTATGGGAGTGGAGAGATTCAGTTCGTCCTCTCGGGATTTATTTCACTATTTAACAACCTGCTCACTTAGTATTACTTCTTACGTCCACCTTACCTGTGAAAAGTGATTCCACGGGATCTGGTTTGTGTGTTCTGCTCATTTGAACACCCATAAGCGACACAAAAGTCGGCATATTTTCCAGTTATGCCGGAAAATATGCCGGCAGTTATGCCGGCATATTTTCATAGTTCTTCTGACATATCTTGTTGATATTTTTGACGCCTGGCGTCGGCATCACACTGATGCCAGGTCTCTGTCACTGCGGTGACAGTTGTTAGTCAGGTTGTTTATTGTCTCTCCTTCAACTACAGTTTCTACTGACATAGGTCTATGTCAGAGGATTGTCTGCTGACAACGTTAAGTAGAATTTATATTTGGGTAGTAAAACCGGCATTTCTAAAACATCCAAGCATCCTGTGTCAAAGCTACATGTGTGCCGTTTGTAACAAATCAAAGCGTTTGGAAATCGGTCAAACATTCAGTGAATAATTCTACTTTAAGATTGTGGAGTACCTCTTACCTCCATAGACTTACATTCACTCCCCCCTCTGCTAGTCCTGCACCAAGATGGCGGAGCTTTAGGCACGTCCCTCCACAGTCAATGCGGCGTCTACGTATATATGTCTATGCCGCCATCCGTCTCCTCCCTAGCGCACTTCCTCTACTCAGGTCTCTACTTCCGGTTCACAGAACAGAACAGTTCACTGAGTTTTTAAATCCCATAATACTGAATGATTTTTAGACACCATGAGAATGTAATGAACTAATTCTTATAATGAATTATAAAAATACCTGCATCCCTCTCAGTGAAATGTAAACACATCACATACCTGCCATTCTCACATCTTATCAGTAGGTGGCAGTAATCTCATGTTTTAACACAACAGCATTAAGAAAATAACAAAACTGATTCTAATGTAAATGAGGTTATTACACTTGTTTTTGGTAAGAGGTTATTAATTAATTTGTCTATTCATATTGTTGGCAGTTCCAAAAAGATAACTGGACAGCTACGGATAGACTTGTAAAAATAACCTTAAAGTGGATAAAGTTGAAATAAAGGTACATTCATATATTAGTGTGGAGCTAAAACACTGCACTGACTACTGCCAAATCCCCGAATTACTTTTCATTCTTTGTGGGTTTGGGTTGATTTTAAGTTTACATCTTTGACATAATACATAATGACTTTTGATAATCAAACTGGGAGACATACATTTTATTTGTTTATAGAAAGTACATAGAACTGATTTGTGCCTGCAAAACATTGTATTTATTCATATTTCTTGTGATTTGTCAATCAAGGAAGAACATGATGTCAATGTACAACGTAGTTTGTCCCTTAGTGCACTTCCTGTCTACCTGTGTGAGGATGGCATGGAGCTATTCAAGACCTGCAGTATAAGCACTGTGATATTTATATCAATGAATACAGTTTAAACACATTATCAAGTAAACAAATCTGAATGTCCAGTATTTTACATAATCAAAAATGATTACCTTAAAGTACGGTACTTTTCATTCATCCATTATCTGTACACCGTTTAATCCTCTGTAAGGTTCACAGGTCACCACCTTATCACAGAGCACGGTATTTTTCAAGTCTACCTAAATAAAATATGGTAATACATATGTACAATAAAGACTTATGGATTACCTCCACCAATGAGGTTATGTTTTTACCTTCACTGGTTTGTCTGGCTGTGAACAACTGATTACATGTTGGTGTTGTTCCAGACTTGGTTGAGGTTTGCATCCTGAGTGTTGTCCAGTGGGTAGATGTACAGTCGTCCCTCATCATATCACGGTTCACTTTCATGGTCTCACTGCACCGAGGATTTTTACATTGTATATAAAATACGTAGCATACAGCAGATGAGTGGACGCCCGTATGGAAAACACAGCTACGGCCGCTTCCACCAGTGTTTATAAGAGTGTGGGGAGGGTTTATAAAGCCTTAACATATATATAAATAATAAAATAAATATAAGGTCGCTACTTTGTGGATTTCATCTATCGTTGAGTGTTCTGGAACCTAACCACCGTGATAGACGAGGAATCACTGTAATCATATTGATACTCTGCTTCTTGAAGTCACTTTGTTAAAAATGTTTGTGTTGTGCAGCAGGATGAGGAGCCTGATATTTGTGATGTTCCTGTTGCTCTCATCACTATTGATGACATCTTCAGCCCCCAGAACATTTTGGTTGTAGTTGAAGGAGAAGTTGTTGTTGAGCTTCCCAGGTTTCCTGATGGATTCATGTTATTCTTTGACCTTATCTACACATTCAGTCTGCACTATCCAAAGAACCTCATCAACATGTCCACCTTTGTCCAGACAATAGTGATGTGCCTTGACGACAGCACACCACTGAAACCACGTGGACTAAGTTTGAAGAATGATCTGTTGCATTGCTGAACATAGCAGTAAGCTTAAATGCACAAGTGCATAAGGGCTGCGTACATTATTGCACTTCAAACAAACTGCACAAATGACAACAGGAACCTGGTTGGTAGAGATCACAAGTGTTACATGTTTCATGTTTAAGGCAGTTGACTGCTTTTTTGTTGTTTGGAATGAGAAATTATGGTGTGATAACGTGTTGTCCAGATATGAGAAGTGGGTGTTTCATCTTACTGAACACAAAACAAGGTCTTCTCCTTGATTGCATTGATTGGTAATTTGGTGTTAAAAGCTGGAAGTGGGGGATGTTTGGATTAGAAGGGGTCTAGATGTTGGTGTTCATAGGGGTCTAATTGTTGGTGTTCATAGGGGTCTAGATGTTGGTGTTCATAGGGTCTAGATGTTGGTGTTCATAGGGGTCTAGATGTTGGTGTTCATAGGGTCTAGATGTTGGTGTTCATAGGGTCTAGATGTTGGTCTTTATAGGGTCTACATGTTGGTGTTCATAGGGTCTAGATGTTGGTGTTCATAGGGTCTAGATGTTGGTGTTCATAAGGGTCTAGATGTTGGTGTTCATAGGGTCTAGATGTTGGTGTTCATAGAGTCTAGATGTTGGTGTTCATAGGGTCTAGATGTTGGTGTTCATAGGGTCTAGATGTTGGGGTTCATAGGGTCTAGATGTTGGTGTTCATAGGGGTCTAGATGTTGGTGTTCATAGGGGTCTACATGTTGGTGTTCATAGGGTCTAGATGTTGGGGTTCATAGGGGTCTTGATGTTGGTGTTCATAGGGTCTAGATGTTGGTGTTCATAGGGTCTAGATGTTGGTGTTCATAGGGGTCTACATGTTGGTGTTCATAGGGTATAGATGTTGGTGTTCATAGAGTCTAGATGTTGGTGTTCATAGGGTTTAGATGTTGGTGTTCATAGAGTCTAGATGTTGGTGTTCATAGGGGTCTAGATGTTGGTGTCCATAGGGTCTACATGTTGGTGTTCATAGGGTCTAGATGTTGGTGTTCATAGAGTCTAGATGTTGGTGTTTATAGGGGTCTAGATGTTGGTGTCCATAGGGTCTAGATGTTGGTGTTCATAGGGTCTAGATGTTGGTGTTCATAGGGGTCTAGATGTTGGTGTTCATAGGGGTCTAGATGTTGGTGTCCATAGGGTCTACATGTTGGTGTTCATAGGGTCTAGATGTTGGTGTTCATAGGGTCTAGATGTTGGTGTTCATAGGGGTCTAGATGTTGGTGTCCATAGGGTCTAGATGTTGGTGTTCATAGGGGTCTAGATGTTGGTGTTCATAGGGGTCTAGATGTTGGTGTTCATAGGGGTCTAGATGTTGGTGTTCATAGGGTCTAGATGTTGGTGTTCATAGAGTCTAGATGTTGGTGTTCATAGGGTCTAGATGTTGGTGTTCATAGGGTCTAGATGTTGGTGTTTATAGGGTCTAGATGTTGGTGTTCATAGAGTCTAGATGTTGGTGTTCATAGGGTCTAGATGTTGGTGTCCATAGGGTCTAGAAGTTGGTGTTCATAGGGTCTAGATGTTGGTGTTCATAGGGTCTACATGTTGGTGTTCATAGGGTCTAGATGTTGGTGTTCATAGAGTCTAGATGTTGGTGTTCATAGGGTCTAGATGTTGGTGTTCATAGGGTCTAGATGTTGGTGTTTATAGGGTCTAGATGTTGGTGTTCATAGAGTCTAGATGTTGGTGTTCATAGGGTCTAGATGTTGGTGTTCATAGGGTCTAGATGTTGGTGTTCATAGGGGTCTAGATATTGGTGTTCATAGGGGTCTAAATGTTGGTGTTCATAGGGGTCTAGATGTTGGTGTTCATAGGGGTCTAGATATTGGTGTTCATAGGGGTCTAAATGTTGGTGTTCATAGGGGTCTAAATGTTGGTGTTCATAGGGTCTAAATGTTGGTGTCCATAGGGTCTAGATGTTGGTGTCCATAGGGTCTAGATGTTGGTGTCCATAGGGTCTAAATGTTGGTGTCCATAGGGTCTAGATGTTGGTGTCCATAGGGGTCTAGATGTTGGTGTCCATAGGGGTCTAGATGTTGGTATTCATAGGGGTCTAAATGTTGGTGTTCATAGGGTCTAAATGTTGGTGTCCATAGGGTCTAGATGTTGGTGTTCATAAGGGTCTAGATATTGGTGTTCATAGGGTCTAAATGTTGGTGTTCATAGGGTCTAAATGTTGGTGTCCATAGGGTCTAGATGTTGGTGTTCATAGGGTCTAGATGTTGGTGTTCATAGAGGTCTAGATGTTGGTGTTCATAGGGTCTAGATGTTGGTGTTCATAAGGGTCTAGATGTTGGTGTGCATAGGGGTCTAGATGTTGGTGTTCATAGGGGTCTAGATGTTGGTGTTCATAGGGTCTAGATGTTGGTGTTCATAGGGGTCTAGATGTTGGTGTTCATAGGGGTCTAGATGTTGGTGTTCATAGGGGTCTAGATATTGGTGTTCATAGGGGTCTAGATGTTGGTGTTCATAGGGTCTAAATGTTGGTGTCCATAGGGTCTAAATGTTGGTGTCTTTAGGGGTCTAGATGTTGGTGTTCATAGGGTCTAGATGTTGGTGTTCATAGGGTCTAGGTGTTGGTGTTCATAGGGGTCTAGATGTTGGTGTTCATAGGGTCTAAATGTTGGTGTTCATAGGGGTCTAGATGTTGGTGTTCATAGGGTCTAAATGTTGGTGTTCATAAGGGTCTAGATGTTGGTGTTCATAGGGGTCTAGATGTTGGTGTTCATAGGGTCTAGATGTTGGTGTTCATAGGGTCTAGATGTTGGTGTTCATAGGGGTCTAGAT
The DNA here is from genome assembly GCA_024666655.1 of Dascyllus trimaculatus. Taxonomy (NCBI): domain Eukaryota; kingdom Metazoa; phylum Chordata; class Actinopteri; family Pomacentridae; genus Dascyllus; species Dascyllus trimaculatus. The sequence continues at coordinate 146,302 of JAMOIN010001129.1, forward strand.
GTTGGTGTTCATAGGGTCTAGATGTTGGTGTTCATAGGGGTCTACATGTTGGTGTTCATAGGGTCTAGATGTTGGTGTTCATAGAGTCTAGATGTTGGTGTTCATAGGGGTCTAGATGTTGGTGTCCATAGGGGTCTAGATGTTGGTGTTCATAGGGTCTAAATGTTGGTGTTCATAGAGGTCTAGATGGGGTTGTATGTGAAGTTATTAGGCTACCTTTGTAGAATGTTTCCACTCCAATGTTCAGAGTTTAGATTTAACCATCCGTGTGAGTTTGTTTCCTGGAGGATGTGTGAACTTTCCTCCTGACTTGAGCTTTAATCAGAAACTCCTGTTCTAAGTACTGTTCACTTCATGTTCCACCTCTGACTCTGTCTTCATGGTTTGTTGTGGACATTCCAGTGTTGCATTGTGGGACACAGCAGGTGGGTTGGACCGGTCCGATCCAGTCTGGAGACT
>JAMOIN010001129.1:146860-196174 GCA_024666655.1 Dascyllus trimaculatus
TAGAATAAACCAGTGAGTGACATCACTGATAGAATAAACCAGTGAGTGACATCACTAATAGAATAAACCAATGAGTGACATCACCAATAGAATAAACCAGTGAGTGACATCACCAATAGAATAAACCAATGAGTGACATCACTGATAGAATAAACCAGTAAGTGACATCACTAATAGAATAAAACCAGTGAGTGACATCACTGATAGAATAAACCAGTGGGTGACATCACTAATAGAATAAACCAGTGAGTGACATCACTGATAGAATAAACCAGTGGATGACATCACTAATAGAATAAACCAATGAGTGACATCACCAATAGAATAAACCAGTGAGTGACATCACCAATAGAATAAACCAATGAGTGACATCACTGATAGAATAAACCAGTGAGTGACATCACTGATAGAATAAACCAGTGAGTGACATCACTGATAGAATAAACCAATGAGTGACATCACCAATAGAATAAACCAGTGAGTGACATCACTAATAGAATAAACCAGTGAGTGACATCACTGATAGAATAAACCAGTGGGTGACATCACTAATAGAATAAACCAGTGAGTGACATCACTGATAGAATAAACCAGTGGATGACATCACTAATAGAATAAACCAGTGAGTGACATCACCAATAGAATAAACCAGTGAGTGACATCACTGATAGAATAAACCAGTGAGTGACATCACCAATAGAATAAACCAGTGGGTGACATCACCAATAGAATAAACCAATGAGTGACATCACCAATAGAATAAACCAGTGAGTGACATCACTAATAGAATAAACCAGTGAGTGACATCACTGATAGAATAAACCAGTGGGTGACATCACTAATAGAATAAACCAGTGAGTGACATCACTGATAGAATAAACCAGTGGATGACATCACTAATAGAATAAACCAGTGAGTGACATCACCGATAGAATAAACCAGTGAGTGACATCACTAATAGAATAAACCAGTGAGTGACATCACCAATAGAATAAACCAGTGGGTGACATCACTAATAGAATAAACCAGTGAGTGACATCACTGATAGAATAAACCAGTGGATGACATCACTAATAGAATAAACCAGTGAGTGACATCACTGATAGAATAAACCAGTGAGTGACATCACTAATAGAATAAACCAGTGAGTGACATCACTGATAGAATAAACCAGTGAGTGACATCACTAATAGAATAAACCAGTGAGTGACATCACTGATAGAATAAACCAGTGAGTGACATCACTGATAGAATAAACCAGTGAGTGACATCACTGATAGAATAAACCAGTGAGTGACATCACTGATAGAATAAACCAGTGAGTGACATCACTAATAGAATAAACCAGTGGGTGACATCACCAATAGAATAAACCAATGAGTGACATCACCAATAGAATAAACCAGTGAGTGACATCACTAATAGAATAAACCAGTGAGTGACATCACTAATAGAATAAACCAGTGAGTGACATCACTAATAGAATAAACCAGTGAGTGACATCACTAATAGAATAAACCAGTGAGTGACATCACTAATAGAATAAACCAGTGAGTGACATCACTAATAGAATAAACCAGTGAGTGACATCACTAATAGAATAAACCAGTGAGTGACATCACTAATAGAATAAACCAGTAGGTGACATCACTAATAGAATAAACCAGTGAGTGACATCACTAATAGAATAAACCAGTGAGTGACATCACTAATAGAATAAACCAGTGAGTGACATCACTGATAGAATAAACCAATAGGTGACATCACCAATAGAATAAACCAGTTGGTGACATCACTAATAGAATAAACCAGTGGGTGACATCACTAATAGAATAAACCAGTGAGTGACATCACTGATAGAATAAACCAGTGAGTGACATCACTGATAGAATAAACCAGTAGGTGACATCACTCATAGAATAAACCAGTAGGTGACATCACTAATAGAATAAACCAGTAGGTGACATCACTAATAGAATAAACCAGTGAGTGACATCACTAATACAATAAACCAGTAGGTGACATCACTAATAGAATAAACCAGTAGGTGACATCACTAATAGAATAAACCAGTGAGTGACATCACTGATAGAATAAACCAGTGAGTGACATCACTAATAGAATAAACCAGTGAGTGACATCACTAATAGAATAAACCAGTGAGTGACATCGCCAATAGAATAAACCAGTGAGTGACATCACTAATAGAATAAACCAGTAGGTGACATCACTAATAGAATAAACCAGTAGGTGACATCACTAATAGAATAAACCAGTGAGTGACATCACTAATAGAATAAACCAGTGAGTGACATCACTGATAGAATAAACCAGTGAGTGACATCACTAATAGAATAAACCAATGAGTGACATCACCAATAGAATAAACCAGTGAGTGACATCACCAATAGAATAAACCAATGAGTGACATCACTGATAGAATAAACCAGTGAGTGACATCACTGATAGAATAAACCAGTGGATGACATCACTAATAGAATAAACCAATGAGTGACATCACCAATAGAATAAACCAGTGAGTGACATCACCAATAGAATAAACCAATGAGTGACATCACTGATAGAATAAACCAGTGAGTGACATCACCAATAGAATAAACCAGTGAGTGACATCACCAATAGAATAAACCAGTGAGTGACATCACTGATAGAATAAACCAGTGAGTGACATCACTAACAGAATAAACCAGTGAGTGACATCACTAATAGAATAAACCAGTGGATGACATCACTAATAGACTGTATTAGTGTGAATATAACTGGAGTCTATCCCAGCCGACTCGGGTGAAGTCAGGGGACACCCTGGACAGGTCACCAGCCTATCACAGGGCATGACCAGACTCCCACAGGACAATATCAGATGAGGTATACAGCAGACATCTCATCTCCAGCTGAGGAGTTTCAACAGCTTCCTGGATTTTGCGTCGACTGAAAAGGACATCAGACTTTTTTCCGCTCCTTTCTCCGTGGACCCTGATGATGATCCAGACCACCTGCAGCTGGAGCTCACTGAGCTGATGCTGAGTGTCACAGTCGACACCAACAGCTCCCTCTTGTTAACTTCTACCACCAGCTGGACAAAGGCAGGTTCATAGAGATCTGAACATTTGCTAAGAAAATGCTCGGCTTGTTTGGCTCCACAAACTTGTGTGAGAAAACATTCTCGTTTATGAACATCAACAAGAACCGGTGGAGGACGAGACTCAGTGACTCTGACCTGTGTGACGTGTTGAACATCAAACCAGTGCTTTGAGCCAGACCTGGTCCACATACTGGAGTCCAGATCTCAGTATTACCCCCCACATTAGTGCAGACAAGTTATTTAGTGTTCTGGAGTGAAAACATTCTAAAATCTCAGTGAACTGATATTTATCTTGTGTGATAATCAAACCACAGTGTTGAATATACTCTGGTTCTTTTCAATCCATGTAGAATTTGTTCTTTTGTTTTTCAATTGACGATCAAACCAGGTCTTGTAAACCTGATTAATTAAATATTAAAATCAAATCCAGTCAGGGCAGCCCGTTTTTCTATTTTGTATTTTGATCCGAGTCTAAATTAGAAATCATAAAAAACACTGCCTTTCTTGTTTTTGATAACGAGTATTACAAGGATTCATACGGCCCTCAGTGTTTCATACGTCTGAATAATATAACTGTTGATGTTATTTTCCTGTTCACATGTTTTGAATTTAGAAGTTCATATGAACATTTAATAGTGATAATATCAAATGTTTCAAATGAACCTTCATATGTTTGATCTTCCAAAAGGTTGTTTTCCAGACAAACTGTTTCTTTATTTTATGTTCTTTAAATATGAAACACAGAGTGATCTTGGTAAAAACTTTAGATTTGAGTTCTGTGTAAAGACATGGAAAGAGGCCATTTGCAATAAAATGTCATGAAATAGTTCATTTTCATTTAATGTTACTGGTTCTAATAATGTCAGGCTGAAGGGTCAGCCTCCACACATCTTCACCTCATCATATCTGGTCCTCTGCAAAAGTTTGGACACCCCTGACATCATCAAACTCCTTTCCACTCTGAGCCCTTACAGCAACATGAGTTCAGTCCGTTGGGTCGATTACATTTGTGAAACCGGACATTGCTGCAAACTGCTTTTTAAAGTTGGCCTGTTCTCCCACGGTGTAAGGAAACCTGATGTATGGACTGGTCATGTTCAGAATGCATCCATGATGTTAAATGTATGACATCAGTCTGGCTTCAGTTCACCTCCTCACCCTCTGCCCACCAGCTCCTCCTGTCTCCAGAATGTACCGGGCCACATTCTCAGGTTTAGTTTTATAGGTCACAGCTTTTGGTAGGAGCTGGTGTAGGCCAGCTTTATGAACGAGGACCAGGACCCGTTTTCACAAAGCGTCTTAGAATTTTCTAACAGAGCTCCTAACTTAGCCTTAAAACTCCCAGCAAGGAATCTGAGCTTCAGAGTGATTCAGGAAGTTTCTGAGAGCAACTCTGATCAAGGAGGGAACAGAAACTTCTATCTTAGTGAGGAGGTGTGGTTGACCTGTTGCTAGGGGTGACGCAGTCTAAAGGCTGTGATTGGTTGTTACAAAAAGGGGGAAAGATAAAAAAAATGCGCTCCTCGTAATTAATGGACAGTAAACTCATCCCTGATGAGGTCAACCACAAACATTATTTCTGCACCATCGAGTCGATAGCGTTTTATTAAATCGCTGTCTTTTAACGTCTTTTAACGTACAGAGAATTTCTCTCCTTCCTCTGGTTTTTCCACCATCTTGCCTGTTTAAGACACTCTGAGGCTTCTTAAAGTCCTCCTTCCTCCTCCTAACAGTTTCTCACCTTAGCAGCTCTGAAGGCCTGAGACGCTTTGTGAAGAACTTTCATCTACCAAGGGAAGATTCTTAATAATAATAATAAGAAGAAGAATATTCTATCAGTGTTGTAGTTCCAGAGTCTGACCACCAGATGGAGACTCTAAGCCTCCATTCCAGTCCAGACTCCACCTGTCCAGGTAACAGTCAGTCAGTCTGTTCATTGTGATTATTGATCATTGATTACTGATGATGAACTGATCAGTTTGATTCAGAGTCACGATGAACTCACCTGATTTAGACAGAACGTTGCTGTACCAGACACCAATGTTGTTCTGACAGTACGTCTCCTTCTGAGCTCTCATGGTGTTCAGTATTGCAGCATCTTTGTTGAATCTGTCTGCGTTATAAACTCCCAGCTCATTGAATCCTATGAACTTATCCAAACTGCTGCTGAACCTGATGAACTCAAACTTGTTGTAATACTTAGAGTAGGTGAACTCGATGTCCTTCAGCTCAGTGGAGTTAAAGTCACAGACATTTAATTCATATTGCATGAATCCATCTGAAGAACAAAACACAGAATTAAACCTCAGACAGTATTGATCATTGATCAGAGAATAAATCAGAGTGTTGATTACAGAATGGATCAGAGTATTGATCAGCGACCACAATATTTAATAGAGTACAGATCAGCGTATCAATGACAGTATTTGTCAGAGTAGTGATCAGACGACTGATCAGAGTATTGATCCTACTGTTGATCCTAGTGTTGATCCTAGTATTGATCCTACTGTTGATCCTAGTATTGATCCTAGTGTTGATCCTACTGTTGATCCTAGTATTGATCCTAGTGTTGATCCTAGTATTGATCCTAGTATTGATCCTAGTATTGATCCTAGTATTGATCCTAGTATTGATCCTAGTGTTGATCCTAGTATTGATCCTAGTATTGATCCTAGTATTGATCCTAGTATTGATCCTAGTATTGATCCTAGTATTGATCCTAGTGTTGATCCTAGTATTGATCCTAGTATTGATCCTAGTGTTGATCCTAGTGTTGATCCTAGTATTGATCCTAGTATTGATCCTAGTATTGATCCTAGTATTGATCCTAGTGTTGATCCTAGTATTGATCCTAGTATTGATCCTAGTATTGATCCTAGTATTGATCCTAGTATTGATCCTAGTATTGACCCTAGTATTGATCTTAGTATTGATCCTAGTGTTGGTCCTAGTATTGATCCTAGTGTTGGTCCTAGTATTGATCCTAGTATTGGTCCTAGTATTGATCCTAGTGTTGATCCTAGTATTGATCCTAGTATTGATCCTAGTATTGATCCTAGTATTGATCCTAGTATTGATCCTAGTATTGATCCTAGTATTGATCCTAGTGTTGATCCTAGTATTGATCCTAGTATTGATCCTAGTGTTGATCCTAGTATTGATCCTAGTGTTGATCCTAGTATTGATCCTAGTATTGATCCTAGTGTTGATCCTAGTATTGATCCTAGTGTTGATCCTAGTGTTGATCCTAGTATTGATCCTAGTGTTGATCCTAGTGTTGATCCTAGTATTGATCCTAGTGTTGATCCTAGTATTGATCCTAGTGTTGATCCTAGTGTTGATCCTAGTGTTGATCCTAGTGTTGATCCTAGTATTGATCCTAGTATTGATCCTAGTATTGATCCTAGTGTTGATCCTAGTATTGATCCTAGTATTGATTGTAGTATTGATTCTAGTGTTGATCCTAGTATTGATTGTAGTATTGATCCTAGTGTTGATCCTAGTATTGATCCTAGTATTGATCCTAGTATTGATCATAGTGTTGATCCTAGTATTGATCCTAGTATTGATTGTAGTATTGATCCTAGTATTGATCCTAGTATTGATCCTAGTGTTGATCCTAGTGTTGATCCTAGTATTGATCCTAGTATTGATCCTAGTGTTGATCCTAGTATTGATCCTAGTATTGATCCTAGTGTTGATCCTAGTATTGGTCCTAGTATTGATTGTAGTATAGATCCTAGTATTGGTCCTAGTATTGATTGTAGTATTGATCCTAGTATTGGTCCTAGTATTGGCCCTAGTATTGATCCTAGTATTGGTCCTAGTATTGGCCCTAGTGTTGATCCTAGTATTGATCCTAGTATTGATCCTAGTATTGATCCTAGTGTTGATCCTAGTATTGATCCTAGTATTGATCCTAGTATTGATCCTAGTATTGATCATAGTATTGATCCTAGCATTGATCCTAGTTTTCATCCTAGTATTGATCCTAGTATTGGTCCTAGTATTGATCCTAGTGTTGATCCTAGTGTTGATCCTAGTGTTGATCCTAGTGTTGATCCTAGTATTGATCCTAGTATTGATCCTACCTGCGGTGCAGACGGTGATGAAGAGGATCCAGAAGCTGACAGAGGATGAAGCCATGTTCCTGAGTTCACTCTTTGACCAACACTGACTCAGTGGGACTGAGAGCTGCTGTAAAAACCAGAACAGGGTCATGTGATGCAGCATCAGCTGTTACCAGGCAGACAGTCTGACTGGAGTCTGCTCAGCAGGACACACAGCATTACTTCACTATTAATACATTAACATGATCAGTAATCAGAACTATTAACACTGACTACAGTCTGCTGAGTCCAACAGAAAGGTCACATTTAGTTCTGAAGTCCTTCATGATGTTTCTGAGTGGATCCATGTCAGTGAGGTTCTACAACATCCAGAGTTCATCAGGTTCTCCACCTGGTCAACACTGTAGATGTTGTAGAACCTCACTGACAGCTGGAGGCCAGAAGGTTACTGTCTGTATTAACACTGTTCTCTATTACTTCAGCTTCATTTAGACATAATTCACATTTTTTCATTCAGGTTCAGCACCTTAAATATTTTAACCCACAACTACCACAGTTACTCAGTTACAACAGTCCATCCATTCCTGCTGGTTGTTGTTCTCTATAGCTGTGTCTCAATTCAGGGGCTGCATCCTTCTAGGCTGCATCCGTCGGCTGCATACGTCACAGCGGTGCGACTAAGGCCGTCCCATTTCATTAAGACTTCAAGACTCCTTCAAATGTGGCCGACGAATGCGTCCTTCTTTTCCATGGATTTCAAGGATGCATCGATGTATCCTCCGTAGCCCCAAATATCCCAGGATTCATTGATCCACTGACAGTTCGATCAACAGCTGGAGTTTTAACTGCTGACGGCTGACGGAGAAGATGGATGGAGGATTCTAGTTTTAAATATTAGTATTATGTTACAGCTCAGTCTGATAGTACAAGTGTTGAACACATTAAGATTTGTTTAAAAAAACGATTAAGTTACGTTATTGATGAGCTGCTGCAGTTTGAAACGTTTATTTTCCAGTTGTTCAGCTTCAGTTTTAAGTTTTATTTTACTGAGACTGTGGCGATTTTTTTCTGACTGCAGCCACCAAAAATGACTTATTCATAAATATTCATATATTTAATCCTTATTTAAATTACTATATGGAGGTGAAGTAAAACGGTTACTAAATGCTGCTGGAGCTTCTCTTGGTGGTGATTCTCTGTAGACCAGTGAAAACATGACTCTCCTCACTGTTCTTAGTTTAGCTCCACCAAGTTATCTGATCACATGTTTAACATACATTATATCTGGTTTCTGTTCAGACAGCAGGTATTTAGTGATCCTCATCAGAAACATTCAGCCCAGAGACTGTGGAGGTTTATAATATCTGAAGTTCATATCAGTGGATGTCAACAGATTTAAACCAGCTTCTTGTTTCTCAGACAGTTTAGTCCCGAACCACCGGACAGAACAAGACCCTCAAGTCTTTAAGGATATAAAACATATTAAAACAAAAATTACAGTTTCGGGATCAAATCTAGTCAGAAATTGGGTAAAATTACAACATAGTCGTCTCATCCTGATCGTTGGGATGAAAATTTGTTTGTCAGGGTTGCTAGGCAACAAGGAGCGGCGCTACGAGACGTCATGATGTAAGCAGGAAGTTCATCGTAGGCTGGACCGTCTATTTAACAAACGCTTATGCAGCCTTCTAATACAGCCTACCGTCCTTAGAAGGACCCAGCCTTAGAAGGATGGGTAGGCTGGGTCCTTTGAAGGATGCAGCCCCTGAATTGGGACACAGCTTATGTCATTGATCTGTCCTCAGATTGAGGCCTCAGCAGCTCCCAGTGACAACATGGAGGAACCAGTCCATGTGTAGAACTCAACCAGTCCTACTACAGGTCTTTGTCTAACAGTGGAGGATGTGTCTGTAGTGTTTTACAGATGGACTGATGTGAATAAGTACAAACTCTAAAACATTACCTATTAGGAGTGAGTACTGACAGTATAATAATGAATATATAATGAATGTGTCTTTATTGACCTTTAATCTATTTTAATCAACCTTCCGTCAGTTTGGTGACAACACAACTTCTGTTTTCATCACTTCCTGTCAGCTGACCCAGGAGGACATAAGTAATACATTTGGTTTATTATGTAATGGTGGGTTTCTGACAGCATTGATTTAGTTTTATATAGCAGAAATTCACAACACATGTCTTCTCACAGGGCTTCACATCAGACATGTTTTAATTATACTAGACTGTTCAAGGATATATTTCCTTTAATTAATACTGCTGTTTTAAGTATCATTAACCTCTCTTTACTAACAGGCTATGTACCACAGGTTTTTAAAGTTGCTGTAATAAAGCCACTTCTCTAAAAGCTACTCTAGATCCAGGTGTTTTAGCCAATTATAGGCCCATATCCAACCTCCCTTTGTGTTACGGGGGGTGGTTGGAGAACCCAGACACAGAGGATAAGACAGATTGGTGGAGTGTTGAACAGCAGATTTAATTAAAGGACAGAAAACACCAATACAGGGTACAGAAGTAAAACTCCAGGGAAAACTGAAACCAAACCTAATACAAACAATCAAAACCTACAAACTCCTCTAGACTCAAAACTAAGAACAGGTGGAAGTAATCTAACAAACCCACAAATTATAACCAGCGTGAACACGACAAACCTACAGAACTCAAAGTATCACAAACGCAAACTAAAGGAAAAACTAAATACACAGAAACAACATGCAAAAACTACAAGAGCCTACAAAACTTAAAACAAAGAACTGTGAGGACAAATCTTAACAAATCCACAAAACGTAACTAAAAGTGAACAACCAAACTAACAGAATGCCAACACAAAGGGTTTTCAAAATAAATGGAACGCTACTGAGGCACATTACCAAAAACACAATGCCAGGCAGGAGACAGCAGAAACCAGCAGGGAATGTGAAGCAGGGATCGGCAGGGAACGGGGAAGCATGGTGGATGGTCTGGTGGTGTGAAACTGAAAACACTGAGCTTTTATGGCAGCTGATGATTATGGTACACAGGTGAGCTGCTGCCTTCAGCTGTTACCAATACAGCAATCAAGATGCAGACAGAGCTGGAGAGAGAAGGAGAGAGAGAGTGAGAAGAAAAGAGGAAGGAAGGAAGGAAGGAAGGAAGAAAGAAAGAAAGAGGGAGACAGGCAGGGCCCAAGTGGGGATCATGACACTTTGATTCTAAAGGTCTAGAAAAAGTTGTTGCTGTCATTTATGTGATTATCTGCATATAAATGGTTTGTCTGAAGAATTTCAGTCAGGATTTAGAATCCATCATAGCACAGAGACACTGGTAAAGGTCACCAATGATCTTCTAATAGCCTCAGACAGTGGATTAGTTTCTATACTTGTTCTTTTGGATCTTAGTGCTGCTTTTGATCCAGTTGATCTTATTACAGAGACTGGAACATGTTACTGGGGTTAAAGAAACTAAACTGGTTTAATCATGTTTATCAGACAGATTCCAGTTTGTTCATGTTAATGATGATTCTTCCACCTGAACTATAGTCAGTGATGGAGTTCCTCAGGGTTCTGTATTAGGACCAGTACTATTCACTCTGTTCATGCTTCCTCTAGGAAACATTATTAGGTAAATATTCCACATTAAACCAGTCTGTAGGACGGCGTTCTTTCATCTAGAATACTGTAAAGATCAGAACATCTGGTCCAGAGTGATGCTGAGAAACTAGTCCATGCATCTGGAACCTCCAGCTGGACTATTGTAGTTCCTTATTGTCAGGATGTCCCAGTAACTCTCTCAGAAACCTCCAGCTGGTCCAAAATGCTGCAGCCAGAGTTCTGACAGGAACCAGGACCAGAGATCAGGTTTGTCCTGGATCAGCTTCTCTTCATTGGCTCCCTGTAAAATCCAGGATAGACTTTAAAATCCTTCTTCTAACATATAAACTGTTGATGAGCAGCTCCATCGTATCTTAGAGACCTTATTGGACCTGATCATCCCAACAGAGCCCTTCTCTCTCAGACTGCAGGTTTACTTGTGGTTCCAGAGTTTCCAGAAGTAGGATGGGAGGCAGAGCCTTCAGTTATCAGCTCCTCTGTTGTGGAATCTGGAGGCAGACCCCCTCCCTACTTTAACATGAGGACTAGAACCTTCCTCTGTGATGAAGCTGATAGTTGGAGCTGTTCAGGATCAGCTGGTCTGTCCCTTAGTGATGCTGCTGTAGGTTTAGACTGCTGTAGACTCCCATGATGCACTGGGCTCCTCTCCTCTCTCTATCCTGCCATTTATCACCATTACATGTCACTGTTTGTTCTCTGATCGACAGCCTCTCCTCCTGCTGTCCTCCCATCCCCACCTCAACCTCTCCTGCTATCCCTTCCTCCCTCCTCTTCCACACTCCCAACCCAACCAGTCGAGGCAGATGTCCTCCCTCCCTGAGCCTGGTTCTGTTGGAGATCTTTCCCCCTCCCTGTCATAGGGGGTTTTGGTTCCTTCCACCATCACTGACTGCTTCTCAGAGGGAATCCAGAAGAATCTTTGGACTGTTGGGTTTCCTGTTCTCTGTTCTTCCTGCTGTGTTAAGAGCTATATAAATACAATTGAAATTAATTGAATAGCCAGGTTTCAGTCAGACACATTAAATCAATGTGGTGATCTGTTATCAGAAATCTAATATTTAATAATCCACATTTAATTGTCCTGTTGTCTGGTTCTGATAGATCTGTATTAATTTGGATGAGGTTGTTATGAACAGCCCTTCTATTGTTCCTTTTAGTCTTATATAATCTGGGTGGTCGGGGGACAGACACAGTCTCTATAGGAAAGGAAGAGGGTGAGAGCCGTATGGAAGCAGCAGAGAAGCGTGTAGGACTGCAGCTCTGCTTCCTGGTCTCACCTCTGGAACGTCAGGGGTTTGGTTTTCTAATAAACCTCTCCATATTCCTAGATAAGAGGGACGCACCATCCAAAGTGGGATGAATGCCGTCCCTCCTAATGAGACCAGGTTATTGTCTATTAAGCCCACATTGACGTCATTACCGCCAACGTGAATTATTATCTTATCGTATTTACGATTACGTTTATCCTTTGCCAGCAGTTTTAAATAGGATTCAACGTCCCCTGCTCTGGCCCCAGGAATGCATCTAACTATGGTCGCTGGTGTCTCTAACTTCACGTTTCGGAGAATGGAGCTGCCAATGACCAGAGTTTTACCCTCAGCAGGTGAAAACCGGTTGGAAACGTGAACCGTGGGCTTATGTCTTGGACTATGCTTCCTTCGGACAGTCACCCAGGCCTGGCTTCCCGGCTGCTCGGGAACTGCTGAGGGACGGCTAGCAGTAGCTATGCTATGTCGCTCTGTACCAGCTATGGGGGACTGGCTAGCTGCTGTGTCTACCGGATTGCTGAACATAGTACGGAGCCGTGCCTCTGATTCACTGAGCCTTGCTTCTAGAGCTGTGAACAAACTACATTCATTACATGTATAATTATCATTAAAGGAGGCGAGTAAATAGCTGAACATACGACACACTGAGTAAGACAGAGACAGAAGTCATATCTAGCTTGTTAGCTGCTTGGATAGCAGATCCCAAACACCTAACAGTTTCAGTTTCAGCTTCAGTTTCAGTTTATTTGCCATTTGCAGTTAAAAATATCACATTGGAAAAGAGGTGTGAGTAGCTCCAGTGTCCTGTCAAATCATTCATACAGACCACAGACTCACAAACAGCTGCCAGGAATCAATATATGATAAAAGTCACAGTAAAAATACTAATATATGACAAATATCAAGAAAAAGGGAGACGCCCTGTCAGGATGTATTGTTTAAAGACACCACAGCTTGGGGGAAGAAACTTTTCCTGTGGTGAGACGAACCACATTTAATGGCACGATAGCGCCGACCCGATGGAAGAAGCACAAACAAGTCCTTAGCCGGATGTAGCGGCTCATCTACAATAGCTAAAGTCTCTGTTTGTAAATGTCCTCTAAGTTGGACAATTCAATGCCGATGCTCTTCAGGGCAGAGCAGAGCGGACCACTCTGTTTAAAACTTTCTGTTCTCTGGCTGTGGCGTTCCCAAACCACACAGTGACTGCATTGGTTCAAACACTTTCTACGCCACACCGGTAGAAGTTTAAAAGAATCTGCTTGTTCAAGGTAAATTCTTTCAATTTCCTCTAAAAGAAAAGCCGCTGTCGGGACTTTTTGACGGTTGACTGGTGTTCATGTTCCAGCTCAGGTCATCAGAGACACCGAGAAACTTACATGAGCTGACAATCTGCACCGTTTATAAAAACAGGTAAATAACATTTATCTTTGCTAAAATCAAAACCATCTGAAAGGTTTTAGAAGTGGTCAAGGACAAGTTGTTTTCCTCGCTCCAGGACACAACATTTCGCACCTCAGATCTATAACAAGAATCATCATTTGAGGAAATCAATCCAACGATTGTTGTGTCATCAGCGTACTTAATGATCAGATTATTAGGATTAGAGGAAACACAATCATGGGTGTACAAAGTATAAAATACAACCCTGTGGTGAACCAATATTCACAATGAGTTCATCCGAGACACAGTCCTTAACCTTAACTCTTTGTGGTCTGCAGGTTAAAAAGCTAAAAATCCATTGGCAAATGGCTTCACAGAGTCCCAGAGACCTCAACTTTTGAACAAGCCTCACAGGAACAAGAGAATTAAAAGCAGAACTATAATCAATAAAAAGCATTCTCGCATGAGATTTGCCCTTGTCCAGATGTTCTACACAGAGTTCAAAGCAAATGAAATGGCATCCTCCACGCTCCTATTTTGTCTATATGCAAATTGAAGCGGATCCACTGACACAGGAATCAGGGCTTTAATGTAGTCCAGCACAAGACGCTCAAAAGCTTTCATTAAAACCGATGTAAGGGCCACAGGCCGATAATCATTTAAACAAGTTACAGGTGATCGCTTAGGCACTGGGATGATGATTGACTTTTTAAAGCTGCGTGGGACAGTGCAGTGCCTAAGTGACATATTGAAGAGGTTAGTTAACACAGGCGCTAGTTGTAGGGAACAAAGCTTTAGAACATGGGGAGGAATACCGTCTGGGCCAGGTGCTTTCCTGACCTTGGTCTTGGACAGGACCCTCTGGACGTCCTCCTGAAGGACTGTGAGACCAATTTCATCACCAGCTGCTGAAAAGTCCAAAGGCGCATTATCTTTACTTTCAAAGCCACAATAAAAATGATTCAACTCATTTGGAAGTGAGCTGTCAAAGGCGCCCATCTCAGTACCAGGTTTCCAGGAAGTGATGGTGTTCAGTCCCATCCACATACGCTGTGTATTGTCGTCTTTAAAGTAATCCTCAATCTTATCACCATAGGCCCGCTTTGCAGCTTTAATAGACCGCTGCAGAGAGTATCTGGCCTGCCTGTAGGCAGCAGCATCGCCAGAATTAAAAGCCATAGCCCGCTCTTTTAACTTCACACTCACATCAGGTGTAAACCATGGTTTCTGGCTCCCTTGTCTTTTAATGACTTTTTTTGGGACACAGCAGTCAATACAAAAGTTTATGTATCCACAAACGGCTTCACAATATTCCTTCAAGTCTTCAGTTTGGAAAACACACCAATCCGTGGCATCAAAACAACCTTGGAGTTTTAGTTCATTGTCTGTAGTCCAGCAGTGTACAGTATGTGGTGTTGGCTTTATCAGTCTGCTGCTCTGGATGTATGTAGGAAGAAGGAGGATGGAGGAGTGATCAGATTTACCAAAAGCTGGTCTCAAGCTAGACCTGTATGCTGACTTCACATTACTGTAACAATGATCTAATACATGTGCTCCTCGAGTGGGATGTTTCACATGCTGATAGTAGTTGGGAAACACCGACTTAAGATTGCATTTGTTAAAATCGCCAGCTACAATGACCACTGCGTCAGATCTGGAGTTCTCATATCTATGTAGAATGTCACTCAATTCACTGAGAGCAGTGGAAGTGTCAGCCCGTGGATGAATGTAAACTGCACACAAAAACATCACGGAGAACTCCCGAGGGAGGTAAAAGGGGCGGCATTTCAAGACGAGGCACTCCAGATTAGATTCATAATAACACAGTCTGTGCACCAACGATTGTTAATAAGAAAACACACACCTCCTCCTTTCGTTTTCCCGGAGAGCTCTTTCACTCTGTCCGAACGATATACGGAGAATCCAGGAGGCTGGAAGATAGAATCTGAAACACCGTTGTGAAGCCACGTCTCTGTCAGGCAGAACACGGAGCAGTCCCGGGCCTCGCGCTGGGTCTGGATGCGGCTCAGCAGGTCCTCTGTCTTGTTGGGCAGTGACTGGACGTTAGCCAGGTAGATGGAAGGCAGCGGGATCCTCGACGGGAGGCTGCGTAGCTTGACAAGCAGCCCTCCAGGCTTTCCTCGGTGTCGATGCTTCCTCTGCGGCTGGTGGCCTTTCTTGCCCCGAATGGGGCATATATCAAAATCATCGCACCTCAGTTCAGGATTAACGTTTGGTAAGGCAAGGCAAGGCAAATTTATTTGTATAGCACATTTCATGTACAAGACAATTCAAAGTGCTTTACATAAAACATTAAAAGCATTACAGAAGGAGAAATAAAACATAATTAAGACACTGCAAAAATTAAAATAATGTAGAATAATTATATTAAAATGATTAAAAGCAAGATAAGTTAAAAGATACCGTGCAGATTTCATGCATAGAAAAGAAATGTTTTTAACCTGGCTTTAAAAGTTTCTACATTTTCTGAAAGTTTAATCTCCAGTGGCAGTTTGTTCCACTTTTTTGCAGCATAAAAGCTAAATACTGCTTCTCCACGTTTAGTCTGGACTCTGGTCTGGACTAGCTGACCTGAGTTCTTGGATCTGAGGGCCCTGCTGGGTTTATATTCTTTGAACATATCACTGGGATTTGTAAACAATCATTAGGGTTTTAAAATCTATTCTGTAACTGACAGGAAGCCAATGTAGAGACTTTAAAACTGGTGTGATGTGTTCAGATCTCTTAGTCCTGGTTAAAACTCTAGCAGCAGCGTTCTGGACGAGCTGCAGCTGTTTAATGCTCTTTCTGGGAAGTTGTGTCAAAAGGCCGTTACAGTAATCGAGTCTACTGGAGTTTCTCCTGATCTTTCTGGGAGACAAAACTTTTGATTCTGTTGATGTTTTTCAGGTGGTAAAAAGCTGCTTTGATGTGGCTGTTGAAAGTCAGATCTGAGTCTATTAGCACTCCAAGGCTCCGGACTGGGTCGGTGGTTTTGAGAGCCCGAGTCTCAAGATGTTTACTAATGCTGACCCTCTTCTCTTTACTGCCAAACAGAATAATTTCAGTTTTGTCTTCATTTAATTGTAGAAAATTCTCTCATCCAGGCGTTTATTTGCTCCAGACATTGGCACAATAAGTTTGTTGGGCTGCAGTCGTCTGGTGACACGGACACATACAGTTGTGTATCATCTGCATAGCTGTGATAATTAATGTTCAAGTTTTGTATTATTTGACCCAGAGGGAGACCACAAAGTTCATCCCAAATCTTCAGAAGTGACTCACGATCAACCAAATATACACAGTACACAGCAGAGATCTTGCAGCGGCATCCTCTCTAGGCGCCATCTTGCCTGAGCAGACAAACCTTAAGCACCTTAAGGTCTATGAAGGACTTTTCAACATAAACAGTTTGGTGTTATATCATGTAAATGGTTCCATGATTATTTATCTCATCAGTGTGTAACTCAGTGACATGTTCCTTCTGTATTTCTCTGTCAAAGGAAACCCTGAAGGTTTAATTTTGATCCTGTCCTCCATCATTTACATCAGTAATATGTCCTTGTGTTCTTCCATCTGGATACAGGTGGTTCTGTTCTGGACTCTAATAAAACAAACATCTGGATACAGGTGGTTCTGTTCTGGACTCTAATGCTACAGTCAGTCATTAAAACAAACATCTGAATACAGGTGGTTCTGTTCTGGACTCTAATAAAACAAACATCTGGATACAGAGACATGAAACATCTGGATACAGGTGGTTCTGTTCTGGACTCTAATACTACAGTCAGACATTAAAACAAACATCTGGATACAGGTGGTTCTGTTCTGGACTCTAATAAAACAAACATCTGGATACAGGTGGTTCTGTTCTGGACTCTAATAAAGCAAACATCTGGATACAGGTGGTTCTGTTCTGGACTCTAATACTACAGTCAGACATTAAAACCTGCAACCAGAACTACTGAACTTCAGACTAGTCTTTAAGGTGAACCAGACATGATCCATGCTGTTGACTAGAGGAGGAGAAACCCTGGATGGTAGCTGGACTTCATCACTCTGACCAGGTAGAACATCCAGGTGAACATTTAGGTCTCATAAGGACCATTAATCAGAACTCGTCCTGTATGAAGCAGAAGACAACACCTGGACTGTCCTCCTGGACGTCCATCAGCTGGATGTTCCCACTGCTGTCATACATGTGATCAGTAAACATGCTCCACCAACACGCTACATCACCTGAAACAGGTCATGTTGTTCTGACAGAAGAGGAGCTGAGAAGATGGAGGATGGAAGAAGAAGACGAGACGTTTGATTGGTTCCAGTTTATTGTTGCAGCAGAACAGCAGAGAACATTGAGAGCTGATGGAAACATGTTGAAGACTTTAACAGGGTTCACAAGCAGGAAGCTCCATGACATCATTACAATGACTCTACACCACACACTGATGACATCATCAGCCCCGACCAATCAGCTGCACTCGTTCCCTTTGATCAGGAAGAAGGTTCCAGCAGCCACACCGAGCAGACCGATGGTCAGACCGAGTCCACAGAACACTGCAGGTCCAACACCTGGCTGAGTGGTCTCCACATCTGGATACAGAGACACAGAGACATGAAACATCTGGATACAGAGACATGAAACATCTGGATACAGAGACATGGAACATCTGGATACAGAGACATGAAACATCTGGACACAGAGACATGAAACATCTGGATACAGAGACACAGAGACATGAAACATCTGGATACAGAGACATGGAACATCTGGATACAGAGACATGGAACATCTGGATACAGAGACATGGAACATCTGGATACAGAGACATGGAACATCTGGATACAGAGACACAGAGACATGAAACATCTGGATACAGAGACATGGAACATCTGGATACAGAGACACAGAGACATGAAACATCTGGATACAGAGACACAGAGACATGAAACATCTGGATACAGAGACACGGAACATCTGGATACAGAGACACAGAGACATGAAACATCTGGATACAGAGACATGGAACATCTGGATACAGAGACATGAAACATCTGGATACAGAGACATGAAACATCTGGATAAAGAGACATGGAACATTTGGATACAGAGACATGAAACATCTGGATACAGAGACACAGAGACATGAAACATCTGGACACAGAGACATGGAACATCTGGATAAAGAGACATGAAACATCTGGACACAGAGACATGGAACATCTGGATACACAGACATGAAACATCTGGACACAGACATGAAACATCTGGATACAGAGACATGAAACATCTGGACACAGAGACATGAAAAATCTGGATACACAGACATGGAACATCTGGATACAGAGACATGAAACATCTGGATACAGAGACACAGAGACATGAAACATCTGGACACAGAGACATGGAACATCTGGATAAAGAGACATGAAACATCTGGACACAGAGACATGAAACATCTGGATACAGAGACACAGAGACATGGAACATCTGGATACAGAGACATGAAACATCTGGACACAGAGACATGGAACATCTGGATACACAGACATGAAACATCTGGACACAGACATGAAACATCTGGATATAGAGACATGAAACATCTGGACACAGAGACATGAAACATCTGGATACAGAGACATGGAACATCTGGACACAGAGACATGGAACATCTGGATACAGTGACATGAAACATCTGGATACAGAGACATGAAACATCTGGATACAGAGACACAGAGACATGAAACATCTGGACACAAACATGAAACATCTGGATACAGAGACATGGAACATCTGGATACAGAGACATGGAACATCTGGATACAGACACATGAAACATCTGGATACAGAGACACAGAGACATGAAACATCTGGATACAGAGACATGGAACATCTGGATACAGAGACATGAAACATCTGGACACATAAACATGAAGCATCTGGATACAGAGAAATGAAACATCTGGATAAAGAGACATGAAACATCTGGACACATAAACATGAAACATCTGGATACAGAGAAATGAAACATCTGGATACAGAGACATGAAACATCTGGATAAAGACACATGAAACATCTGGATACAGAGACACAGAGACATGAAACATCTGGACACATAAACATGAAACATCTGGATACAGAGAAATGAAACATCTGGATACAGAGACATGAAACATCTGGATAAAGAGACATGAAACATCTGGACACATAAACATGAAACATCTGGATAAAGAGACATGAAACATCTGGACACATAGACATGAAACATCTGGATACAGAGAAATGAAACATCTGGATACAGAGACATGAAACATCTGGATACAGAGACATGGAACATCTGGACACAGAGAAATGAAACATCTGGATAAAGAGACATGAAACATCTGGATACAGAGAAATGAAACATCTGGACACATAAACATGAAACATCTGGATATAGAGACACAGAGACATGAAACATCTGGATCCAAAGAAATGGAACATCTGGACACAGAGACATGAAAAATCTGGATACAGAGACATGGAACATCTGGATAATGAGACACAGAGACATGAAACATCTGGATACAGAGACATGAAACATCTGGATAAAGAGACACAGAGACATGAAACATCTGGACACAGAGACATGGAACATCTGGATAAAGAGACACAGAGACATGAAACATCTGGACACAGAGACATGGAACATCTGGATAAAGAGATACAGAGACATGAAACATCTGGATACAGAGACATGGAACATCTGGATACAGAGACAGAGACATGGAACATCTGGATAAAGAGATACAGAGACATGAAACATCTGGATACAGAGACATGGAACATCTGGATACAGATACAGAGACATGGAACATCTGGACACAGAGACATGGAACATCTGGATACAGAGACATGGAACATTTGGATACAGAGACATGAAACATCTGGATACAGAGACACAGAGACATGAAACATCTGGACACAGAGACAAGAAACATCTGGATCCAAAGAAATGGAACATCTGGATACATACCCGTGACACATCTTGATACAGAGACATGAAACATCTGGACACAGAGACATGAAACATCTGGACACAGAGACATGAAACATCTGGACACAGAGACATGAAAAATCTGGATACAGAGACATGGAACATCTGGATACAGAGACATGGAACATCTGGATAAAGAGACACAGAGACATGAAACATCTGGACACAGAGACATGAAACATCTGGACACAGAGACATGAAACATCTGGATACAGAGACATGAAAAATCTGGATACAGAGACACAGAGACATGAAACATCTGAATACAGAGACATAAAACATCTGGACACAGAGACATGAAACATCTGGATACAGAGACATGAAACATCTGGATACAAAAACACAGACATGAAACATCTGGACACATAAACATGAAACATCTGGATACAGAGACATGGAACATCTGGATACATAGACATGAAACATCTGGATACAGAGACACAGACATGAAACATCTGGATACAGAGACATGGAACATCTGGACACAGAGACATGAAACATCTGGATAAAGAGACACAGAGACATGGAACATCTGGACACAGAGACATGAAACATCTGGATAAAGAGACACAGAGACATGGAACATCTGGATACATAGACATGAAACATCTGGATAAAGAGACACAGAGACATGGAACATCTGGATACAGAGACATGAAACATCTGGACACAGAGACATGAAACATCTGGATACAGAGACACAGAGACATGGAACATCTGGATACAGAGACATGAAACATCTGGACACAGAGACATGAAACATCTGGATACAGAGACATGAAACATCTGGACACAGAGACATGAAACATCTGGACACAGTGAAGCTGAACATCTGGATCAGGTCTCTGTTAACAGCTGTGTGTCTTCAGGTGTTTTAATAGAGCTTCTTACCCCACATCCTGGTCAGCGGCTGGTTCAGGGCCAGATGTTCCACTGAACAGCTGTAGATGTCTCCCTGCTGTGGGATGAACTCCAGTCTGGAGATCTGGTTGAAGGAACCATCTTTGTTGGGGAAGGGACGGTTGATGCTGGTTCCTTGGGTCACGTTCTCTCCGTTCTTGGTCCAGAAGACTTTGACAGGAGCCGGGTAGAAACCAGAGACATGACAGATCAGATGGTTCTTCTCTCCCAGCTCCACATCATTTCTGCTGAAGATGATCAGGCTGGAAGGAGGATCTGGAACACAGAAGGTATGGTTCCTTTACAACCTTGGTTTTCTGTCATCTTGAGACTATTTCTTCACTCCATAACACTCTACCAACTCTTTAAGAATCCCTGTGTGGAGACGGTGCAGCCTAAAACAAACTATTTATAAATGTACACTTATTGATGTACCAACCAGGCAGAAGTCCAGGATGAAGTAAAGACCAGACAAAGGCAGAAGCTGAGGTTGCTCCTCAAGATGCAGACTGACCCCAGGAACACAGTTAAAGGTTAAGATGAAACCTATGTACAGAGTCGCCACTCAGATCAACTAGCAAGCTGCTAAGCTGACCAGGGGAGACAATGAAGGTGGACAAAGGCAAGGCCCCACCATCCATTGATAAGTCAGACCCTTCATCCACTCCCAAGGAGGGACTGGCTGCTATGTTGTAATGGACGCCCAGTTTGTTGAAGCCAAAGCAGACAAAGGGCTGGTCAGTCTTCAGGACAGACTGTCTGCACTGGATATGTATGGATGGGTACGGCTAAAACTGGTCCTCCTAGTCTTCTCTGGAAGGGGCAAGTGACTCCAGCTCAACCGACTGAGACAGGTGGAATTCAGATCAAGCCTTTGGCAGGAACACCTGGTTGGGATGAAGGACTACACCATGTTCATCCAGGAAAGACTGCAACTGAGCAAAACAATCTTCTCTAAGGTTTTAGAGAGAAAAGGCAGCTTGGAGATGGACCTAAGTTCACCAACATAGTGATCAAGACCAGGTCTCTTCATCAAAGGTTGGACTACTGCATGTTTAAAACTTGCTGGGACAGAACCAGAAGGTGAAATGGATTTAATAATGGACACACTGACTGCCCCATGCTGGGAAAAAGGGGAAATCCTCTTTAAAAAGTGAGGAGGGACAGCATCGTGAGGGGAACCCGAGGGCTTAATATGGCCGACCACATCCTCCAAAAGTCCCCGAAACCAAAGTCATCAAAGTCAAACTTGTCAAAAAGAGCCAGGTCAGGGACAGAGGAAGAGGAGACCCAGTCTGGAGCAGAGATAAGAGCTCCTGTGGTGACAACCTCATCAATAAAGAAGTACATAAAGTTATTGCACACTTCAGGTTTATCTTCTATACAGGCAGACATGGAGCATTTAGAACAGAGTCAATGGTCTTAAATAACACATGTGGCAATGATGTTTGATAAGTTCTCCTATTTACAATGACCTGGTGATGGAACCAACAGTCCTTTAAAAGCTGAAGTGAAACCTGCAGCTTGTCCTTCTTCTACCTGCATTCAGTTGGGGTTTAGCTCTAGACCGCTTGGTTTAAATGGAGCCACTGAGTCCAGGATGGTCTGGCAGCAGGAACTAGACCAGGAACTGAGCCCCTCTGTATCAGAGGAAGGTGGAGCACAGAGCTGGTCAAAGTCAGCAGAGATCTGCTGCCTTTCTGGAGTCAGGAAGTCAGTCTCCATCCTGAAGTCATGACTCTAAGGAATGTTGTCACCTTCGGCTGCCAGAGACCAAACTTAATGTCAAACTGCTGCTCTGAGCCTCAGCTGTGTTAGAAGACGCAGACTGGACTGGAGTTATGTTTCTATAACCTGTGCTCAGCAAAGATACGACCAGATGGATGAACTCTAAACACTGGGAGCAATGGGCTGGAAGGGAATCACAGTGGGAGTCAATGATTCTCTTCATTTTGAGGGATGCTTTCTTGACTGAGTCTACTTCCTGCTGCTAGTTAAAACCCAGACAAGCACTGAGTGATCACCTCAGTAATACGCTTCAGGTGATTCAGGTGTCAGTGGAGATTCCGACACAGCTGGAGGAAAGTTTCTCACCTGATGTTTAGTCAAAGTTAAGTCTGAGCTCAGCATCGAACACATCAGCTAATGAACTGCTCTGGTATTAGAGGAACCATAGAGACAGAGGAGTAAATCTAACTGATCTGAAGAGGAACCAGTGATCCAGGGAGGCCGTCCACAGACAGACGCCTAAGCTGGAACCCACACAGACATTCAATTCAAAGAAACATGTTTCCCTGGTCTATAAAACTGTTTCTTTGTTATCCACAGTGAATGCAAACCAATAAAAATCATAAAGTATAAAATAGATACAAAAGATAAAATAAAGACATATAATAATATAGAACACATTGAAAGTAGTTTGACTGTCACCCATATATATATATATATATATAGATAGATAGATAGATAGATGTGTATATATAGATATATAGTGACATTAAAGACAACAGACACCTGAACAGATGTTGAATATGTATAAATACATAATAGAGAACAGTTTCTTGAACTGATCATCATCTCTGCTGATGATCAATAACTGATTGATGGATTAAATTAATTACAGCAGGTATTTTTCTATCAGCTGATTAAACTGTTTTAAACCACTAACAGATGATGTTCACTGTAAAATCAGGTCAGTTACATCTAGAATCTGAAGCAGAGGTTTAAATGTTGTTAGTCTTTACCTTTCTCCAGAGGGAGGTCCTTCATAGCGACACGAGTAATATTCAGGTCACTTCTGCAGACCTCTAGATCAGCCACAGCATTTTCATAACCTCCTGGGACGTTGATGGGATCTATGAAGTCTGGCTGAGGCTTCACTCCTTCCCCTTTGATGAAGTCAGCGAACCAAACCTCTTCTCCATCCAGAGTGTACATGTCCTCTCCATAAACATCTGAACATCCAGTGATGGCAAGATCTCTATGTTGACCTGAAGAGGAAGAATAAACTGATTATTGATCTGATGGAACACTGTTTGTTTGTTGATCAGTCCTGTCTGTAAACAGTTTGTTTGTTAATCAGTCCTGTCTGTAAACAGTTTGTTTATTGATCAGTCCTGTCTGTAAACAGTTTGTTTATTGATCAGTCCTGTCTGTAAACAGCTTGTTTATTGATCAGTCCTGTCTGTAAACAGCTTGTTTATTGATCAGTCCTGTCTGTAAACAGCTTGTTTGTTGATCAGTCCTTTCTGTAAACAGCTTGTTTGTTGATCAGTCCTGTCTGTAAACAGCTTGTTTGTTGATCAGTCCTGTCTGTAAACAGCTTGTTTGTTGATCAGTCCTGTCTGTAAACAGCTTGTTTGTTGATCAGTCCTGTCTGTAAACAGCTTGTTTGTTGCTCTTAGACTCACCGTCAGCAGAGACCCCGAGGACCCAGCAGAGGATGAGGAGCAGCTTCATGGTGATCAGCAGCAGTGTGACTGTTGAACTGTGGATCTGAAGTGGACCAACTCAAAGGGAGTCAAAGAGCAGCAGCAGCTCTGAGTCCCAGAGCACCAATCACAGAGCAGAGTCAGCAGTTACCGGGCAGACGCTGTCAGAGCAGCCTCCAGCTGAGCTCCACATGTTTCCTCAGCAGAACTCCGTCCATCACTAGAACTCAGAGTTCCATGTGTCTGAAGGAGTCTGACAGCAGCAGCTGGGTTCCTCACGCTGTTCTGGAGACCTTCAGGACCAGTCTGGACCCACAGGTCCTTCACAGACCTGATCTACTGCACAGTTAGAATGAGGACCTGTTGGAGACTGCAGGAGACACATGTAGTCCTCCAGAACCCCCCAGCAGAACTGAACCCACTGAAGATCCATCAGAACACGTTCTAGCAGCAGCTGCTTCATGGATCAGGACTCTGCTGCTCTTCTACTGTCTACATGAACACATGGAGCCACCAGCTGATCAGTGATCAATAATCATCCTGGTTCAGTGTCAAGCAGCTCCAATGATCAGCTTTGATTCAGGTGGGCTCACCTGGACAGGTAAGAAGCCCTGAACCCAGTGGACTGACTGGATCCAGGTTCCAGTCTCTGTCCACAAACCGGTCCCACCACATGATGCCTTCAGGCGTCTCTGAGGAACCAGGACTTCACTGCATGGCTCCTCTGACGCTGAGTTTTCCTGCAGCACCTGAACGCAGCACCGAGGCCCCACTGTTTACTTCCACTTCTGGCCGAGCAGCCAATCAGAAGCAGAGCAGCTGCTGAGTCATCAGTCACCAGGAGAAGCTGTCTGGAAGGTTCCAGTGTTTCAGCTGGTTCTGGTTCCAGCAGCTTCAAGTCTGGTTTACAGCTCCTAACAGCTGGAACCTGGTCTGGACCCTGGTCTGGAACCTGGTCTGGAACCTGGTCTGGAACCTGGTCTGGTCCAACGTCAGCACCTCAGGTTCTACTGATGGTGGAGAAACGTTCTGGTAGAACCATGGATCCATCCATTCAGATATATATATAATAACCAGCCTGGACTGGAGGTTTGAACTTTACTCTGTTGTCAATCATCAATAATTAAACTGGATCCGTTCAGTCGTTCTGATCTGATGGATCTGTTCTGTCTGTTAGTTAGTAGTTATGTTAGTTTATTTATGGAGATCCTGAACCTTTAAATGTCTTCTCCTGTGTTTTTAAGGTTAAACCAGACATTCTCTTCATTATTCTTTTAGTTTTGGGTCTTAAATAACCAACAAACTACCAGAACCTGAGTCTCTGGAGGAACTCTGCTGTCTGAACCGACCTTTCACAATAAAAGCCTGTTTACATTCTGGTCAGAGTCTGAATGAAACCAGATCCAGATGTGGAGCATTACCAGGAGGGACTACCAGACAATGATCCACATCTGGGATCCAGAACTAGTCTGTTGGACTGAACCAGAAATATCCAACATGGAATTCAGAGTTCAGTTTCCTTCAGAAGAACCTTCTGCTGAGTCCAGATGTTGAGCTCCTAGTTTCTGTTAGCCCAGATGTTCTGGTTCCTCTTCATGTTCTGTCCACGGCTGAAGACCAGGACCCGTATTCACAAAGCATCCTGAGGCTAAAAGCAGCTCTTAGTGACGTCATTCTTAGAATGTTCCCTTGGTAGATAAAAGTTCTTCACAAAGCGTCTCAGGCCTTCAGAGCTGCTAAGGTGAGAAACTGTTAGGAGGGAGGAGGACTTTAAGAAGCCTAAGAGGGTCTTAAACAGACAAGATGGTGGAAAAACCAGAGGAAGGAGAGAAATTCTCTGTATGTTAAAAGACGTTAAATGACAGTGATTTAATAAAACGCTATCGACTCGATGGAGCAGAAATAATGTTTGTGGTCGACGTCATCAGGGATGAGTTTACTGTCCCACTCAGAGCAGTAACGTAATAACTCCTGAGATGAAAGTCATCACAACATTGATACCTGGCCACAGGTAAAATGCACCAATGTAGCAGTGATGACTTGAGTCTGTGACAACCATCTGTCAGCAGAGAGACCAGTCAGACCAGTCAGACCAGTCAGACCAGTCAGACCAGTACGGTCTTTCACAGCCTCGTATCGTTGTGTGATTTATTAATTTCATCTCCTCTCCTTGGGATTACATCTCTACCAGAGCTTCTCACAGCATCACAGGACCTGCTGACAGCTGAGTCTGAGTCACCATTAATATCAAACACATGAAGCAGTAAATGACCAACATGGACAGTAAACATGACAATAAACACATCAATATAATCAACATGTTAATGAGGAACGTTCAAACATGTGAAGCTGAGTCACAACTAATTTAATTTAGCTCAGTTTCATCATCATGACATAAATTAATGTCACCATCACACATTTATTAATACAGTCCAGTTATATGATGGTTGATTTTACTGTCCATTCATTAGGAGGAGCTCATTTTTCTTTTGTCTTTCCCCCTTTTTGTAACAACCAATCACAGCCTTTAGACTGCGTCACACCTATCAACAGGTCAACCACACCTCCTCACTGAGATAAAGGTTTCTGTTCCCTCCTTGATCAGAGTTGATCTCAGAAACTTCCTGAATCACTCTGAAGCTCAGATTCCTTGCTGGGAGTTTTAAGGCTAAGTTAGGAGCTACATTTATTACCACTGGTAGGGATGGTCTTTGTTGGTAGTTATTTAGTTGTTTTGCAGCCTTGTGTGTGGATCAGGACTCATTCCATCCCAAACTGGGCTTCATGACAGGTGAAGTGTTTCTGTTCCTGCAGTCGTCCTCTTCCTCTGGTTAACACTGCAGCCTTGGAGCAGGTTGGTTATTCCCTGATAGAGGATCAAGGTTTAGTGGTGCTTTGTCCAACCTGCAGTAAACATACTAACATCATAACAGGCCATGTTTGTTCCCATTTCATCACGTATATCAAGAACTGCACACGGTTTCTAACACACCAGTGGAATATCCCAGAACAAGCTGAACAGGAGTCAGCAGCAGACCCTGAAGGCATCTGGACTCACAGGATCCTGCTACCTCATAGGGCTGGTCTGAAGAGCAACATCTGGGATCCAGTTACTGACGAATATCTGAATATTTGGTTCATGCAGCAGCAGAGGGGGTGGGGGGTGTGCACGACCATTTAGATCTCAACATTGCTATTTAGATACACATGTCATGGCCTCAGAGAACCCTCACTAGAATGTGATGTGTAACTATAGTAACTTCTCATCCTCTCTGCTCAGTGTTCTCTGGTCTTCATCTCTCTACTAAACCATCACTACTGAGGCTGTTCTGTGTCTAACCTGGTGTTTAGTGATGCTGGTTTCTGCTTCATTCATCAAAACGTTTTTACACAACAGTTCAGGAAGTTCAGGCAGTAAATAGTATTACTGACTCCTTTCACTGCTGCCCTGAGGTGGGTCGTTCTCCCTTTGCTTCTATAATGTTTTTAACTGGTGACCATCTGTAATAAACTGCTGCATTAGACTGAATGTTCTCAGTCCATCAACATGTACCTGGCCTCCTTTATTATTCTAGGAACTGTAGTTTTAAATGTTGAGCAGAGTTCTGTCATGTTTAGATGTCAGTATTCAGATGAATTACAGTACTACCACTGTAAAACACAGTAAAACACTGGTGACTTCAGCTGTCAGTAGTTCACTGTAAATTTACAGGGAAAATCTGTTCAACATCAGTTCATCATCAGAGTTTGGTGGATTCAGGTCCTGAATGTTTAACTGGACTAAAGACTCTTCAGACTGAAGACCTGGTTCTTCATGTTAGTACCAGGTTAATATTTAATAATCACTAAACTCTGTCCCAGTTAATAAAACCCATTATATAAAGTTATTACATGTGATTGTTCCTCAGAGATGTTGATGATTAATCTGTGATTAAACCGACCAGCGTTATAAAGAGAAGGTCATGCATGTTATAAATGTTGTAGATTAACTCTGTTCAGCTCTACTTCATGGTTTACAGCTCAGATATCAGGTGTTTGTTGGTTTATCGGTGCTCTGGAGTCTCAGGGAGGTTCAGGTCTGGACTAGTCCACATGTTCTGGTGGCTGATTAAAGTCTACAGCTGATGGAGCTGATCTGTCACTTTAAACATTAATGTGAGTAGAAGGAACTCAGGTCAGCAGTCTGAGGAACATCTAGAGGAACCAGGTTACACTTTATTATATTATTTTACTGAGAGACTCTGAGACTCCACATCTGTCCAAGGAGAACATCTGGAAGAAGAAACAAACCCAACCTCACATTTTATAAATAAAATCATTTCTGGTTCTGTTTCCAGCTGGTTGGAGGAAAATCAGTTTTATACTAGGAGATAAACTCAGAGATCAGCAGAAAGAGTTTGGAGACGATTGAAAGGGTTTAACTTCTATCCTCACCTGCTCAGGTGTGACAGGTATAATAGTAATGAATGAAACACCTGAAGAACTCTGATGCTGCTGCTGTAAGATCAGAACAAACCTGAAGGTGGAGGAAGAAGAATGTTTAGAAACAGCCTCCTGCACACGTCTAACCTGCAGTGATTCGTTTATTAAAGGGTTAAAACTATCAGACCTTCATCAGGTAAGTAGTTTGGAGTAAAGTCAGAAGACATCTAGAACAGGAAGTGGCTCAGACTCCGCCTCCAATGAACAAAGCCCACAGACACCTGAGAGGCAGGAGACACACCTACAGACATGATAACAGCAAGAGAGGAGAGTCTGACTGAACACAGATCTAGAGACATTTATAAAATACTTGTTTAATATGTTCATCTATGATCAGGATGTCCTTCAACCTCCACATTAAACCTGAAACTAGATTAGAAGGAAGGATCTGGACGACTGAGCAGTTTTAGTCTTCATCAGAACCCTAATTATCCCTTTGATGGTTCAACCTTCAGTTCATCAGACCAGCAGTCTGAATGTTGGTCTTCATAAACCACCTCTAATATACAGTGTTGGTGTTGAACCATCAGACATCATGATGTCCTTCAGCAGCAGAGAAACTCCTACAGGACCAGGTCTTTATAATCAGACCCTGTAATACCTGTTAGGAACCCTGCAGTGATCAGTAACAGACTCAAAGTGATGCAGATGAACCTGGTCTGGGTTTGTCTTCAGGGTTCAGTGGTTCCTTGTTGGTTTAGAACCAGAGAGCTGATCTTCAGCAGACAGCAGAGGAACCTTTAGACTCTGACAGCCTTCAAACTGACAGCTGGTGTTTCAATATTCTCATTAACTCAGAAGGACTTTTAACACTAATCTGAGTTTTCCAGACAACAGATCTACAGAATAAATAGTGGAGCAGGTCAGAATCATCTCTACCAACCTCACCAAGACCATCAGGAGAAACCTGCTGATGTTCTACCTCCACCACACTGTTCCAGCCTCATCCTGAAAAGTAGCATCTTACCAAAACCATCTCCTCCAAAGGAACCTCCAGATCCACCTTCACTGGACCAGCATGACTGGAGGAACCATGCAGGAGCAGAACCAGAACCAGAACCAGAACCAGGTTCTAATGAGTGAGAACATCAGGAGGACGTCTCCACATTCCTAGAACTTATCCAGACACACCAACATCTCTAGAACAGAAATAAACATCCAGGTTCCTTCCAACCAGAGAAGACCTGGTCCCACTGGAACTAATCTGAAGCTCAGTGTTGGATCTTTATGTACAAATCATTCTAATTAACAGTTTTATTTCCTCTATAATCCTGATTCTATGTTTTTAACTGACACATGTCTCCATAGTAGAACAGGTGAAGCTGTTCTCATTGAATCCACCTCAACTAACTTCACATCTCCATCACAAACAGAAGGAAACAGACAGGTGGAGGTTTATCTAGAGATGATATAGTCACCTAGAGGATGTCATCTGGTGGATTCTCATCTTCTGAGTGTGTTTCTTGATCTCCATCCGTCCTCTACGTCATCATATCAGGCCTCCACAGCAGAGTCAGAGCTTTATGGATGGGTTCACTAGATTCCTAAAGTCTGTGCTGAGCAGTGTGTTAGTCCAGGTTCCTCATTTAGTCAACCTTTCATTACAGCCTGGATCATCTAATCAGCCTCTAATAAAGAAGACTAGTCCTGATGCCACGGTACTGAACAACTATCGGCCCATTTTCAAGTAGGGTCCATGATAAAGTTGTTGACAAGCAGCTCTCTGGGTTTCTTCTACTGACCACTGCTCTGATGATCTCCAGTCAGGTTTCAGGCTCATCACAGCTCTGAGACGGTAACAGATGACATCCGTCTGAACTCTGACGTAGGTAAAGTCTCAGTCTGAGTCCTGCTGGATCTGAGTGCTGCGTCTGACACAGTCCATCATGTGATCCTGATGCAGAGGTTAGAGGACTGGGGGGGCATCTCTGGTCCTGGTTCAAGTCCTGTCTGGAGGACAGGAAGTACTTTGTTCAAATCAGAAAGGACAAGATGGCAGCGACCTGTGGGGTCCCCCAAGGGTCCATCCTGGGACCCCTCTTGTTCAGTCTTTCCAGTTAATACGCAGTAATAATGTGTCCTATCACAACTATGCAGACGACTCTCAGATTTACATCAGGACAGAACCAGGAAGTAGGACCACATTAGTCCTGGTCCTGGTCTCTGAACGCTGCTGCTGGGTCCTGACTAGAACCAGGAAGTAGGACCACATCAGTCCTGGTCCTGGTCTCTGAACGCTGCTGCTGGGTCCTGACTAGAACCAGGAAGTAAGACCACATTAGTCCTGGTCCTGGTCTCTGAACGCTGCTGCTGGGTCCTGACTAGCACCAGGAAGTAGGACCACATCAGTCCTGGTCCTGGTCTCTGAACGCTGCTGCTGGGTCCTGACTAGAACCAGGAAGTAGGACCACATTAGTCCTGGTCCTGGTCTCTGAACGCTGCTGCTGGGTCCTGACTAAAACCAGGAAGTAGGACCACATCAGTCCTGGTCCTGGTCTCTGAACGCTGCTGCTGAGTCCTGACTAGAACCAGGAAGTAGGACCACATTAGTCCTGGTCCTGGTCTCTGAACGCTGCTGCTGGGTCCTGACTAGAACCAGGAAGTAGGACCACATCAGTCCTGGTCCTGGTCTCTGAACGCTGCTGCTGGGTCCTGACTAGAACCAGGAAGTAGGACCACATTAGTCCTGGTCCTGGTCTCTGAACGCTGCTGCTGGGTCCTGACTAGAACCAGGAAGTAGGACCACATTAGTCCTGGTCTCTGAATGCTGCTGCTGGGTCCTGACTAGAACCAGGAAGTAGGACCACATTAGTCCTGGTCTCTGAATGCTGCTGCTGGGTCCTGCCTAGAACCAGGAAGTAGGACCACATTAGTCCTGGTCCTGGTATCTGAATGCTGCTGCTGGGTCCTGACTAGAACCAGGAAGTAGGACCACATTAGTCCTGGTCTCTGAACGCTGCTGCTGGTTCCCGACTAGAACCAGGAAGTAAGACCACATTAGTCCTGGTCCTGGTCTCTGAACGCTGCTGCTGGGTCCTGACTAGAACCAGGAAGTAGGACCACATTAGTCCTGGTCCTGGTCTCTGAACGCTGCTGCTGGGTCCTGACTAGAACCAGGAAGTAGGACCACATTAGTCCTGGTCCTGGTCTCTGAACGCTGCTGCTGGGTCCTGACTAGAACCAGGAAGTAGGATCACATTAGTCCTGGTCCTGGTCTCTGAACGCTGCTGCTGGGTCCTGACTAGAACCAGGAAGTAAGACCACATTAGTCCTGGTCCTGGTCTGTGAACGTTGCTGCTGGGTCCTGACTAGAACCAGGAAGTAAGACCACATTAGTCCTGGTCCTGGTCTCTGAATGTTGCTGCTGGGTCCTGACTAGAACCAGGAAGTAGGACCACATTAGTCCTGGTCCTGGTCTCTGAACGCTGCTGCTGGGTCCTGACTAGAACCAGGAAGTAGGACCACATTACTCCTGGTCCTGGTCTCTGAACGCTGCTGCTGGGTCCTGACTAGAACCAGGAAGTAGGACCACATTACTCCTGGTCCTGGTCTCTGAACGCTGCTGCTGGGTCCTGACTAGAACCAGGAAGTAGGACCACATCAGTCCTGGTCCTGGTCTCTGAACGCTGCTGCTGGGTCCTGACTAGAACCAGGAAGTAGGACCACATTAGTCCTGGTCCTGGTCTCTGAACGCTGCTGCTGGGTCCCGACTAGAACCAGGAAGTAGGACCACATTAGTCCTGGTCCTGGTCTCTGAACGCTGCTGCTGGGTCCAGACTAGAACCAGGAAGTAGGACCACATTAGTCCTGGTCCTGGTCTCTGAACGCTGCTGCTGGGTCCCGACTAGAACCAGAAAGTAGGACCACATTAGTCCTGGTCCTGGTCTCTGAATGCTGCTGCTGGGTCCTGACTAGAACCAGGAAGCAGGACCACATTAGTCCTGGTCCTGGTCTCTGAACGCTGCTGCTGGGTCCTGACTAGAACCAGAAAGTAGGACCACATTAGTCCTGGTCCTGGTCTCTGAACGCTGCTGCTGGGTCCTGACTAGAACCAGGAAGTAGGACCACATTAGTCCTGGTCCTGGTCTCTGAACGCTGCTACTGGGTCCTGACTAGAACCAGGAAGTAGGACCACATTAGTCCTGGTCCTGGTCTCTGAACGCTGCTGCTGGGTCCTGACTAGAACCAGGAAGTAGGACCACATCTGTCCTGGTCCTGGTCTCTGAACGCTGCTGCTGGGTCCTGAATAGAACCAGGAAGTAGGACCACATTAGTCCTGGTCCTGGTCTCTGAATGCTGCTGCTGGGTCCTGACTAGAACCAGGAAGTAAGACCACAATAGTCCTGGTCCTGGTCTCTGAATGCTGCTGCTGGGTCCCGATTAGAACCAGGAAGTAAGACCACATTACTCCTGGTCCTGGTCTCTGAACGCTGCTGCTGGGTCCTGACTAGAACCAGGAAGTAAGACCACAATAGTTCTGGTCCTGGTCTCTGAACGCTGCTGCTGGGTCCTGACTAGAACCAGGAAGTAAGACCACATTAGTCCTGGTCCTGGTCTCTGAACGCTGCTACTGGGTCCTGACCAGAACCAGGAAGTAAGACCACATTAGTCCTGGTCCTGGTCTCTGAACGCTGCTGCTGGGTCCTGACTAGAACCAGGAAGTAGGACCACATTAGTCCTGGTCCTGGTCTCTGAACGCTGCTGCTGGGTCCCGACTAGAACTAGGAAGTAGGACCACATTAGTCCTGGTCCTGGTCTCTGAATGCTGCTGCTGGGTCCTGACTAGAACCAGGAAGTAGGACCACATTAGTCCTGGTCCTGGTCTCTGAACGCTGCTGCTGGGTCCCGACTAGAACCAGGAAGTAGGACCACATTAGTCCTGGTCCTGGTCTCTGAATGCTGCTGCTGGGTCCTGACTAGAACCAGGAAGTAGGACCACATTAGTCCTGGTCCTGGTCTCTGAACGCTGCTGCTGGGTCCTGACTAGAACCAGGAAGTAGGACCACATTAGTCCTGGTCTCTGAACGCTGCTGCTGGTTCCTGACTAGAACCAGGAAGTAGGACCACATTAGTCCTGGTCTCTGAATGCTGCTGCTGGGTCCTGACTAGAACCAGGAAGTAGGACCACATTAGTCCTGGTCTCTGAATGCTGCTGCTGGGTCCTGACTAGAACCAGGAAGTAGGACCACATTAGTCCTGGTCCTGGTCTCTGAATGCTGCTGCTGGGTCCTGACTAGAACCAGGAAGTAGGACCACATTAGTCCTGGTCTCTGAACGCTGCTGCTGGTTCCCGACTAGAACCAGGAAGTAAGACCACATTAGTCCTGGTCCTGGTCTCTGAACGCTGCTGCTGGGTCCTGACTAGAACCAGGAAGTAGGACCACATTAGTCCTGGTCCTGGTCTCTGAACGCTGCTGCTGGGTCCTGACTAGAACCAGGAAGTAAGACCACATTAGTCCTGGTCCTGGTCTCTGAACGCTGCTGCTGGGTCCTGACTAGAACCAGGAAGTAATACTACATTAGTCCTGGTCCTGGTCTCTGAACGCTGCTGCTGGGTCCTGACTAGAACCAGGAAGTAAGACCACATTAGTCCTGGTCCTGGTCTGTGAACGTTGCTGCTGGGTCCTGACTAGAACCAGGAAGTAAGACCACATTAGTCCTGGTCCTGGTCTCTGAACGTTGCTGCTGGGTCCTGACTAGAACCAGGAAGTAGGACCACATTAGTCCTGGTCCTGGTCTCTGAACGCTGCTGCTGGGTCCTGACTAGAACCAGGAAGTAGGACCACATTAGTCCTGGTCCTGGTCTCTGAACGCTGCTGCTGGGTCCTGACTAGAACCAGGAAGTAGGACCACATTAGTCCTGGTCCTGGTCTCTGAATGCTGCTGCTGGGTCCTGACTAGAACCAGGAAGTAGGACCACATTAGTCCTGGTCTCTGAATGCTGCTGCTGGGTCCTGACTAGAACCAGGAAGTAGGACCAGATTAGTCCTGGTCCTGGTCTCTGAATGCTGCTGCTGGGTCCTGACTAGAACCAGGAAGTAGGACCACATTAGTCCTGGTCTCTGAACGCTGCTGCTGGTTCCCGACTAGAACCAGGAAGTAAGACCACATTAGTCCTGGTCCTGGTCTCTGAACGCTGCTGCTGGGTCCTGACTAGAACCAGGAAGTAGGACCACATTAGTCCTGGTCCTGGTCTCTGAACGCTGCTGCTGGGTCCTGACTAGAACCAGGAAGTAGGACCACATTAGTCCTGGTCCTGGTCTCTGAACGCTGCTGCTGGGTCCTGACTAGAACCAGGAAGTAGGACCACATTAGTCCTGGTCCTGGTCTCTGAACGCTGCTGCTGGGTCCTGACTAGAACCAGGAAGTAAGACCACATTAGTCCTGGTCCTGGTCTGTGAACGTTGCTGCTGGGTCCTGACTAGAACCAGGAAGTAAGACCACATTAGTCCTGGTCCTGGTCTCTGAACGCTGCTGCTGGGTCCTGACTAGAACCAGGAAGTAGGACCACATTAGTCCTGGTCCTGGTCTCTGAACGCTGCTGCTGGGTCCTGACTAGAACCAGGAAGTAGGACCACATTAGTCCTGGTCCTGGTCTCTGAACGCTGCTGCTGGGTCCTGACTAGAACCAGGAAGGTAATCGACATTACTCCTGGTCCTGGTCTCTGAACGCTGCTTGCTGGGTCCTGACTAGAACCAGGAAGTAGGACCACATGCCACCTCCTATCCTGTCCCTGGAACGCTGCTGCTGGGTCCGTCCTGACTAGAACCAGGAAGGACCTGACATCAGTCCTGGTCCTGGTCTCTGAACGCTGCTGCTGGGTCCCGGACTAGAACCAGGAAGTAGGACCACAATAGTCCTGGTCCTGGTCTCTGAACGCTGCTGCTGGGTCCTGACTAGAATCATAGGAAGTAGTGGACCCCACATCACTCCTGGTCCTGGTCTCTTGAATCGCGCCATGCCAAATGTGGCAACCCCACTTAGAACCAGGAAGTAAGACCACATTACTCCTGGTCCTGGTCTCTGAACGCTGCTGCTGGGTCCTGACTAGAACCAGGAAGTAGGACCACATTAGTCCTGGTCCTGGTCTCTGAACGCTGCTGCTGGGTCCTGACTAGAACCAGGAAGTAAGACCACATTAGTCCTGGTCCTGGTCTCTGAACGCTGCTACTGGGTCCTGACCAGAACCAGGAAGTAAGACCACATTAGTCCTGGTCCTGGTCTCTGAACGCTGCTGCTGGGTCCTGACTAGAACCAGGAAGTAGGACCACATTAGTCCTGGTCCTGGTCTCTGAACGCTGCTGCTGGGTCCCGACTAGAACCAGGAAGTAGGACCACATTAGTCCTGGTCCTGGTCTCTGAATGCTGCTGCTGGGTCCTGACTAGAACCAGGAAGTAGGACCACATTAGTCCTGGTCCTGGTCTCTGAACGCTGCTGCTGGGTCCCGACTAAAACCAGGAAGTAGGACCACATTAGTCCTGGTCCTGGTCTCTGAACGCTGCTGCTGGGTCCTGACTAGAACCAGGAAGTAGGACCACATTACTCCTGGTCCTGGTCTCTGAACGCTGCTGCTGGGTCCTGACTAGAACCAGGAAGTAGGACCACATTAGTCCTGGTCCTGGTCTCTGAACGCTGCTGCTGGGTCCTGACTAGAACCAGGAAGTAGGACCACATTAGTCCTGGTCCTGGTCTCTGAATGCTGCTGCTGGGTCCTGACTAGAACCAGGAAGTAGGACCACATTAGTCCTGGTCTCTGAACGCTGCTGCTGGGTCCTGACTAGAACCAGGAAGTAGGACCACATTAGTCCTGGTCCTGGTCTCTGAACGCTGCTGCTGGGTCCTGACTAGAACCAGGAAGTAAGACCACATTAGTCCTGGTCCTGGTCTGTGAACGTTGCTGCTGGGTCCTGACTAGAACCAGGAAGTAAGACCACATTAGTCCTGGTCCTGGTCTCTGAACGCTGCTGCTGGGTCCTGACTAGAACCAGGAAGTAGGACCACATTAGTCCTGGTCCTGGTCTCTGAACGCTGCTGCTGGGTCCTGACTAGAACCAGGAAGTAGGACCACATCAGTCTTGGTCCTGGTCTCTGAACGCTGCTGCTGGGTCCTGACTAGAACCAGGAAGTAGGACCACATTAGTCCTGGTCCTGGTCTCTGAACGCTGCTGCTGGGTCCTGACTAGAACCAGGAAGTAAGACCACATTAGTCCTGGTCCTGGTCTGTGAACGTTGCTGCTGGGTCCTGACTAGAACCAGGAAGTAAGACCACATTAGTCCTGGTCCTGGTCTCTAAACGCTGCTGCTGGGTCCTGACTAGAACCAGGAAGTAGGACCACATTAGTCCTGGTCCTGGTCTATGAATGCTGCTGCTGGGTCCTGACTAGAACCAGGAAGTAGGACCACATCAGTCCTGGTCCTGGTCTCTGAACGCTGCTGCTGGGTCCTGACTAGAACCAGGAAGTAAGACCACATTAGTCCTGGTCCTGGTCTCTGAACGCTGCTGCTGGGTCCTGACTAGCACCAGGAAGTAGGACCACATCAGTCCTGGTCCTGGTCTCTGAACGCTGCTGCTGGGTCCTGACTAGAACCAGGAAGTAGGACCACATTAGTCCTGGTCCTGGTCTCTGAACGCTGCTGCTGGGTCCCGACTAGAACCAGGAAGTAGGACCACATTAGTCCTGGTCCTGGTCTCTGAACGCTGCTGCTGGGTCCTGACTAGAACCAGGAAGTAGGACCACATTAGTCCTGGTCCTGGTCTCTGAACGCTGCTGCTGGGTCCTGACTAGAACCAGGAAGTAGGACCACATTAGTCCTGGTCCTGGTCTCTGAACGCTGCTGATGGGTCCTTACTAGAACCAGGAAGTAGGACCACATCAGTCCTGGTCCTGGTCTCTGAACGCTGCTGCTGGGTCCTGACTAGAACCAGGAAGTAGGACCACATCAGTCCTGGTCCTGGTCTGTGAACGTTGCTGCTGGGTCCTGACTAGAACCAGGAAGTAAGACCACATCAGTCCTGGTCCTGGTCTCTGAACGCTGCTTGTGGGTCCTGACTAGAACCAGGAAGTAGGACCACATTAGTCCTGGTCTTGGTCTCTGAACGCTGCTGCTGGGTCCCGACTAGAACCAGGAAGTAGGACCACATTAGTCCTGGTCCTGGTCTATGAATGCTGCTGCTGGGTCCTGACTAGAACCAGGAAGTAGGACCACATTAGTCCTGGTCCTGGTCTCTGAACGCTGCTGCTGGGTCCTGACTAGAACCAGGAAGTAGGACCACATTAGTCCTGGTCCTGGTCTCTGAACGCTGCTGCTGGGTCCTGACTAGAACCAGGAAGTAGGACCACATTAGTCCTGGTCCTGGTCTCTGAACGCTGCTGCTGGGTCCTGACTAGAACCAGGAAGTAGGACCACATCAGTCCTGGTCCTGGTCTCTGAATGCTGCTGCTGGGTCCTGACTAGAACCAGGAAGTAGGACCACATTAGTCCTGGTCCTGGTCTCTGAACGCTGCTGCTGGGTCCTGACTAGAACCAGGAAGTAGAACCACATCAGTCCTGGTCCTGGTCTCTGAACGCTGCTGCTGGGTCCCGACTAGAACCAGGAAGTAGGACCACATTAGTCCTGGTCCTGGTCTCTGAATGCTGCTGCTGGGTCCTGACTAGAACCAGAAAGTAGGACCACATTAGTCCTGGTCCTGGTCTCTGGGTTAGGTTTCTACGGTGGTCTATCGTGGTCTACTGTGGTCTACTGTGGTCTATGGTGGTGTACGGTGGTCTATGGTGGTCTATGGTGGTCTACGGTGGTCTATGGTGGTCTACTGTGGTCTACTGTGGTCTATGGTGGTCTACTGTGGTCTACTGTGGTCTATGGTGGTCTATGGTGGTCTACGGTGGTCTACTGTGGTCTACTGTGGTCTATGGTGGTCTATGGTGGTCTACGGTGGTCTACGGTGGTCTACGGTGGTCTACTGTGGTCTACGGTGGTCTATGGTGGTCTATGGTGGTCTACTGTGGTCTACTGTGGTCTATGGTGGTCTATGGTGGTCTACTGTGGTCTACTGTGGTCTATGGTGGTCTATGGTGGTCTACTGTGGTCTACTGTGGTCTATGGTGGTCTACTGTGGTCTACTGTGGTCTATGGTGGTCTATGGTGGTCTACTGTGGTCTACTGTGGTCTACTGTGGTCTACTGTGGTCTATGGTGGTCTATGGTGGTCTATGGTGGTCTACTGTGGTCTACTGTGGTCTATGGTGGTCTACTGTGGTCTACTGTGGTCTATGGTGGTCTATGGTGGTCTATGGTGGTCTACTGTGGTCTACTGTGGTCTACGGTGGTCTATGGTGGTCTATGGTGGTCTACTGTGGTCTATGGTGGTCTATGGTGGTCTATGGTGGTCTATGGTGGTCTACTGTGGTCTACTGTGGTCTATGGTGGTCTATGGTGGTCTATGGTGGTCTATGGTGGTCTACTGTAGGCAGTGTTGTGCCTGAACGAGTTCAGTGAACGTTCGTTCATGAACTCGTTCATATTTTGGGCGAACGTGAACTGAACGTGCTGTAATTCTGCCTGATGAACGTTACTGTGAACGCGCTCATTCTGGCGTTTGTGAACGGCGCTCTCTCACAGTTCAACTTTGTTTAAGAGTGCCAGATTTCGACAGAGGCTTCCAGGCAAAACCCCGGCTAAAGAACACCGTAACCACACTTTACACACACACACACACGCACACACACTTTAATATGTAGGCGGAAAACACCCAATCTGGCAACAGCAGCCACTGCAGAGTCGCACCGCCACACGCGTCATCAAAATGCAAAGCATCTCGCCAAAAACAAATGTAAGGCTGCAGCACTACCTCAGACTCTGCCTCCACGATTAACACTTCATCTTTGTATGATTACTGAAAATAGTTTTATGAAAAGGTCAGTGATGATCCAGGTGGGAAAAATCTTACCCTTTTGTGTAAACTTTGCCCGCCGGGTTTCAAGAAGCAACTCCGTACATCATCAACGTCAACAGCAAACCTGAGACGGCACATTGAACTAAAGCACCCGGCTGGCCTTTCAAGGTATGTGCGAGTGAATAAAAAATCAAAAGACACGGCAACGGCTGGCCAAAACATATCCTCTACCACCCAAATCGCATCAACGGCCTACAGTAGCGTAGTATAAGTAGTACAGCATAGGTGTCAAACTTTGGCCCGCGGGCCAAATTTGGGCCGCAGTGTAATTATATTTGGCCCGCGAGGTAATACCAGATGAGTACTTAAGCTGGCCCATCCATAGACATATATACGTAGACGCCGCATTGACTGTGGAGGGACGTGCCTAAAGCTCCACCATCTTGGTGCAGGGCTAGCAGAGGGGGGAGTGAATGTAAGTCTATGGAGGTAAGAGGTACTCCACAATCTGAAAGTAGAATTATTCACTGAATTTTTGACCGATTTCCAAACGCTTTGATTTGTTAAAAACGTCACACATGTAGCTTTGACACAGGATGCTTGGATGTTTTAGAAATGCCGGTTTTACTACCCAAATACTAATTCTACTTAACGTTGTCAGCAGACAATCTTCTGACAGAGACCTGTCAGTAGAAACTGTAGTTGAAGGAGAGACAATAAACAACCTGACTAACAACTGTCACCGCAGTGACAGAGACCTGGCGATCAGTGTGATGCCGACGCCAGGCGTCAAAAATATCAACAAGATATGTCAGAAGACCTATGTCAGTAGAAACTGTAGTTGAAGGAGAGACAATAAACAACCTGACTAACAACTGTCACCGCAGTGACAGAGACCTGGCGATCAGTGTGATGCCGACGCCAGGCGTCAAAAATATCAACAAGATATGTCAGAAGACCTATGTCAGTAGAAACTGTAGTTGAAGGAGAGACAATAAACAACCTGACTAACAACTGTCACCGCAGTGACAGAGACCTGGCGATGAGCGTGATGCCGACGCCAGGCGTCAAAAATATCAACAAGATATGTCAGAAGAACTATGAAAATATGCCGGCATAACTGCCGGCATATTTTCCGGCATAACTGGAAAATATGCCGGACTTTAGTGTCGCTTATGGGTGTTCAAATGAGCAGAACACACAAACCAGATCCCGTGGAATCACTTTTCACAGGTAAGGTGGACGTAAGAAGTAATACCAAGTGAGCAGGTTGTTAAATAGTGAAATAAATCCCGACAGGACGGACTGAATCTCTCCACTCCCACAATATAACCAGCTCACTCTACGTTATCCCACGTATAGCACAGCTGCTCACTAGTGAAAGAACTAATTTGAGACCTTATTTTGGTTAAAATGCAATGTTATTCCATCTATAAACTGTCCCTGGTCTGGAAAAAACAGACCTTAGACTGCAGTGATTGACCAGTTAGAAGATTAATGATAGATATTGGATGTATTTAATATTTACATGTATTGTGTCTTTAACCTTAATGTGAAGGAGAGAGTTTAAACATCTTCCTCTCATCCCCATCCACTGCAACGGTATTCTTCATGTTGCCTAATTGTTAAATACATTAACCACGTTAGTCCTGCAGAGAATGTTTGTGACAGTGAAAATGACCAATCTAAAAGCTCACATCAATCATCACATCATATAACGCATTCTGAAACATGTTGTGCTTCAGATATGCTATTTTCTCTCTTTAGTTTCTTCTATTAGGGTTAAAGTGGTTAAATTACTCTTTTTAAAATGTTTACAAAGGTGGCTGACTTCGGTTGATGGGAAGAAGATGCAAGGAAGACCAGACTAAATATGGATGGGGGACACTGATGCTGGATGCCATAAAAAAAACAAGTGTAATACAATCCCCCAACTCAAATAATAAAATGATAATAGCAATATTAATCACAATAATAGTGATAATAATAAAATGATAATGATAATAGCCATACTAATTATAACAATAATGATAATTAAATGATGGTAGTAATAGAAATATTAATTATAATTAAATGATAAGAATAAAATGCTAATATTATTATTATAGTATAATGATAAAATGACAAAGATAATAGCAATATTAATTATAATAATAGTGATATAATAATAAAATGACAATGATAATAGCAATAAGAATTATAATAATATTGATAATAATAACATGATTATGATAGTAGCAATAATAATTATAATGGTGATAATAACAAAATGATCATGAAATAACAATATTAATTATAATAATAGTGATCTAATAATAAAATTATAAT
The DNA here is from genome assembly GCA_024666655.1 of Dascyllus trimaculatus. Classification (NCBI taxonomy): domain Eukaryota; kingdom Metazoa; phylum Chordata; class Actinopteri; family Pomacentridae; genus Dascyllus; species Dascyllus trimaculatus. The sequence goes on from JAMOIN010001129.1 coordinate 189,368, forward strand.
GATAATAGCAACATTATAATATTAGTGATCTAGTAATATACTTATAATAGCAACAACAACAACAATAATAATAATAATAACATGCAATATATACCTACAAGCATTTCTCTGAATAAAGACCTGAACGTTTTCTGGCTTGATTTTGTTCTATTTATGTCTGCCTGTCCGTCCTCCATGTCTGACGTTTGTAACAAACAATATATGTTGACAACTGATGGATTTATGATCACTTTTATAGTGCAGACATGTCATTCCTCTATAGACGTAATGCACTGTAGGGGCGAGTGGCACTGTACCAAGATGGCCGCCGCGTAGGCACGTCGGCTCCAATCGGCAGCAGCAGTCAACGCGGCGTCTACGTATATATGTCTATGTGCAGCCGACTGAGGAGAGAGCGCGAATTGACAGGTAGTGACGTCAGAGGAAGACCAAAGTCATTTAAGAAAATAAAGGCTTCCAAAATAAATTACAAAAATGCATGTCATTATGTACACAAAAAATAGAGGCAAAATATACATTTGATCAAGGGGATGGATCTTTGGTGAAATATAAATCATTTGAACACACCTGTTGCATCATATCTGCCAAAATTAACCGATAATTATCGGACGCCGATATTATCGTGCATCCCTAGTTTAAGTATTGTTAATAAATGTCTTATAATAACACAGAATAGTCATAGTTTCAACATTCCTGTCAACTTTTAACATTTTCTTTTTTACAAAAACACGGTGGGCTGGTTGGCTTCTCGACCACCAGGCTTAGCAAGTTTTCTGGGGAAACCCTGCTAGTTATTTTAGTTCTCTTAGTTTGCTTGTTGGTTTGTGTGTATTAGATACACCTCAGTTAGCTTCACGTGTTAAAGCTGTGAAATAGTTTTTGTTGTTGTCAGAGTAGCTCTGGTGTAGTTGGCTTATCCCTTAGTTTGCTTTTAGTTAAGTTTCGTTGTCATTAGGAGATATATACGACTAGGAGCTGCTGAGCTTCTGGTGTTGCTTAACTCATTCCTGGCTGGGTCTCACCTTGTAGGGGTTTGAAATCTTTACTTTTAAAAATTCTGTGTCATGTCTTACTGTTCTGCAACTGAGTCTTTGAGCCGTTCATAACAACACACCTGCCCACAGTGTTACCGTCTGTACCGACTGTCAGAGTAACAACGGCACAGCTTAGATCCAGAAAACGCTGCTGGAACTGAACCGACAGCAGTAAATTTAACCCGACTCAGTGAACTTAGCTTTCTAGTATTAATGTTGACCTTATCAGGTACTGTTTAACCGTACTAGCTAGACAACCTGCTAACGTTTTCTAATGTGGACCTCTTCTAAAACATTAACGCTGAGCTCCAAAACAGTTTGAGGTCATTCAGTGTGTGACAGACAGAAACAGATCCTCTCAGTTTGTCTCTGTGTTAAACTACTATCAGACAAGAGGACACTGATACCTCAGAGACAGGAACAGAGACAGCGTCTCCTTCACTACCGTAACTCCATTACTATCGTTACCATGGCTACCACGGTCACCAGGACTCCTCATGATTCCCAGAGAAGGTTAGGTTAGTATGAATGTGTAAAATAAAGACTGTAGTTGTACTGCAGCACCAACATCTAATAAACTACTGTAACAGACTGGAGAACATGACTGAGTCTCATGGTTTAGAAACATCGACAGACAGATATCACACTAAGAGAGGTGTGATAAAATGGTTTCTCAAAACCACCAGAACACAGAACCAGACTTACCAGAGATCACCGCTTGGTTGAGATGTGCTGCTAAAAATAACATCAAACATTTTTACTGTAATAACTTTATATACATATATATATATATATGACCATTGCCATCAACTGTGTTCATGTTTGTCAGGAACACAAATCCTACTACACTGAACAGCTGTGATCCTATGAACGTTTGTCAGTTCACAGCCATCAGAGCTCAACGATGCATCACTTCTCTCTGCATACAACATTCAGAGAAGACTGTTCATAACCCTAAAAGATACACATTAGTCTCCTGAAAAGTAGATTCTCTCAGCATACCGTATATTACCAGTTGTAGCTTACAGGATTGATAGGAACAATAAAGCCAGTATAACTCTGGTCTTTATCGATGTGTATATATAACTACTGTTAAACTGCATTGATCTTCTCTGTGTGTGTAAAACAGAACACTCATCCAAAGGAGGAGATGGCTGCTACAGATGTTGAATGAAGCTCATTCTGAATGACAAGAAGAATAATGCAGGAGAAGTTCAAGCTAAGGCTGGGTGGTGACTTCAGCCCACAATATGAGGATCCTGACTCTGATGGTCAGTTAAATCTACTGGTGGACTCTGAGGAACTACCAGAGAAGGACACATTGAAAGTAATTAGATCCCAGAGTGACGACACTTCCACTGCAGGCTCTGATACAGACATACTTCCACATGGACCTTCAACACAGCGTCAGAACAACTGGTGGATTCATTTCCTTTGCCAGCTTTTTCTTTTGAAGTGGAACATGTCCTTGAAGAAAGCAGCAGTGTCTTTGAAATGTCTGGAAAGACACTGACATGTTGACAGAAGCACAACATCCTGGAAAGAATGGCTGAAACGATCCATAGCCAAATGAAGGGAAGTGGGTCAGGCAGCTGAAGCTCTCGTTACTGCACACCCAGCCTCAGAGAGCCTGGAAGGGACCGTGGATGGTATGGATGGAAGGGCAGTTTGAAGTTTAAGACGGGGAACGATCGTACAAAGCTGGTCTGATCTGGGTGCACAGAGGTGTCTGTTAACACTGGCAAGAGGAGCAACAACAACCCTGAGAGTGAGCATCTCCATTCCAACATCAGAAGAGCTCGGCGTTCTGAAGTCAACTTTCTGAGAGGGGAGAACCGGACTAATGTGGAACACAAGAGTACAAATTATACAAGAAGCTGAAAAGACTGAAAGAGACCAGTTACTGATAGAGAAACGGATGCAGACAACCTTTGCTCTACAAGGGAGATCTTCTGATGAGGGACTTTTTACAAACCTGGCCACCCTTAAGAACAGAGGTCCAGGTAACGACTGTACTGTTCTTAATCTGCCTGTCTTCAAGCATTTCTAACAGCCTCCTACACATGTTCATTTGGATGTTTTCAATGTGTTTTCATGTGATTTTCCCAGGTGCTTCCTGAGTTCCACTGAATAACCAATGTGAACAGTCAGTTCTATTCAGAGCTTGACAGACACACCTCGACTGATCACCTTGTACAGGTAGAAGGCATCAGACAGGTAAGAGTGGAGACGCTGCAGGAGTTCCTTAGGATTTATGGCCTAAAGGTATTTTCAAGATCAACTTTGTTTTCAGCACATTTGTACACATTTTGCTGCACAGAACCGGAGCAGCAAGCGAAATGAAAAACTAATTTTTTAAAGGGCAGTTTAAAGGTAAGCTAGTTTTTTGTGTAACCCTCTCACCACCAGCTCGTATGTCCAACTAATCAGTAACTGTTCTAAACTCTAACTAGTCCAATATGTGGTGAAAGACACATTCCATTGTAAATAAACACAGTCCAGGAAAACTTATGTTTCTCACCTTGGTTTATGCTGAGCAACAGATAACTCATGGAGCTTTCATGCATCGTTATCAAGGCAGACAATCAGCTTCAATACAGAGACAAGAGAACACAGTTTGACTTCTGTAATAACCAGAACTGTAAAGCTCTTTGAACAGGACTCACAGAAATTTGAAATGAAAATTTTTAAAAAGACCCACGTAATAGTTTAAGAGAGCTCTCTGATCTGTGTTTCTTTAGACAAGCTTGAGTTAGTTTTGGTTGACGCGCTTAACGTTGGAGCTCATGAACTGTTTGATTGTTACCTCCATGAAAAGGACCAAGAAACCTGCTCCTCCAGTCTCAGCCTCGTCCAACGCAGCAAAGCAGACGTCCTCAACGAACAAACGACGTCCTCAATGAACAGCAGACGTCCGTGGTTTCCGTGGCCTCCGATCTCCCTCGTCTGTACGACGCTGCCGTTACGATGCTAGCGTGGCTAAGCTAGTACCGCTAGCTAGTTCCACAGCAGTAAAGACTAAACACTTCCTCCGCTATAATAAAGTCCAAACTCTCCCACATCTGTTCATCAGTGAGCAGCCAAAGTCTTTCTGAGTGTCTCTCAGTGAATAAATCATAAAGACTCGTCATGAATCTACGTACAGGTGACAGTCTACCTCTGCTCCACCATCTCACTCCACCACGCCTCTTTGCCGAACCTCTTCCGGTCTCTTTCCTTCCAGTTCATGTACTAAACAATTCCCTGAGTTGTTTTTAACACTATGAAAAAACATACCAGACTTTATCCACTCTGTTATAATGAAAGTAAACACATCACACACACAGGTCACCCAGGTGAAGGTAAGCTCATATTTTAAGCAGCAGGATCAAGAAAAATAACAAATAACTGATGAAAGGTAAATCAAGTTATTACATTTGTAAATAAATTATATACAGACTCAACAGTAGTAATATATGATCTCCTTGAATCATCACTTCTGGCCCACTGTCGGTGTGTGCAGGTGTATTTACCTGCAGAGACTTTACCTGCCCTCGGCTTGTTTTGTTGTGTTTGGGTTCACTTGTGTCTCTGTGGTTTCATTCGTCCTTCTTTTGTGATGGAGTAGCTTTGGTCATGTGTATTTCAACTGTGTGATTGGTTGTTAGATCTTTTCATATCTAGTAAAAACGTCCAAAGCTTATCAGCCGTACTGACGTTAACTATGTTGAAGATATGGGTTCAGTATTGTTTATGGGCCCAGCTCTAACAATAACTAGAATATCTAGTGAAACTGCACTTTTCACCTTTAAATGAAGAATATTTCCCAAGTTACAGGCCCTCAAAGTTCATAGGGGAGGGCACTTTTTAATCTGAGTTATTTTTTAAATAATTTCTGAGCCCTCAATACTTCATCAAGTACAGGATATAGACAAGACATTTTCAGGGAAGAAAGACCCTGTTGAACTGTTGAAATCTAGTACCTTCACCTCTGAACTTTGACCACCTGTAACTCTAAAAATATATTCATAGTATGAACATAAAGTTCTGCATGGCTTCATTAAACATATGTATATGTTAAATATAGGTTATTGTACAATAAATCAGCTGATTCTGAGGGTCAGGGGGTTGATTTTTCATGAAATGATCCATCTGCAACTTGACTATTAGATTAGAACATTTAAATGAATCCCTCAGGTCATACTGAACAAGAGAAAGCTTGACTCACTTTAATATTTTACATAAACACATCACAGACGTTAATGTTATGTTTTATGTGTGGGAGGGTGTCGTCTACAGTGAACAAGAGAGTGGATTACAGTCACTGTCATGTTGTCCATCAGATGCTTCGTCTTTGGGGTCGACTCCAACCAAAGACGTCTCTAAGTGTAAAGAAGCCTGTCAGTGTTCAACCTGAATGAAACTCTTTCACCACCAGCTCCTAATAGGAGAACACTCTGCACTACCATCGGCTAATCAGTGAACTCCTTGGTGGAAGAGACGTCTCACTGTACAAATAAACACTGTCTGGGGTAAACTATGATTCCCACTTAGGTTCAGGCAGAGCAACACATAACCTATTAATGAATATTTATCAGTGAAACCAAACAACTTGAATAAAGGAACAACAAAACACAACACCTCAGCTTTGATCTGGTATTGAACAGAAACTACAATTCAGTTTTACAGTTACCACAGGATATGAAAAGGAAAATAAAAAAGACGCCAGGTAATAATTAGAGTTTCAGAGTTCACTCTTAGTTTCAGGTTCTTTTAGACAACCTTGCATTTGTAATTATTGGCCTGTTTAATGTTGGAGCTCATAACCACCCTGTTGTCCTGTTACCTCCATGTGAATGAAGGAAACCTGCTCCTCTCAGGCTCAGCAGCATCCAGGCAGCACAGCAGCAGCTACCGGGACAGGAATCACCCCTCAGCAGGCAGCAGACCCTCCTCAGTACCCGGCAAGATGTCCGTGACCTCCGGAGCTCCTCCTGATCCCTCCTCCCTCCCTCCTCAGTGCAGCGGAGCTACCTGGAGACGTGCGTGGCTAAGCTAGCGAAGCTAACGAAGCTAACGAAGCTAACCAAGCTAACTGTCTCACAGTAATCAAACTAAAACGCTTTTCATCTGTACAAGAGTCCCAAGATCTCACACATCGGCCTGCGGTCATCACAAGTCAAGTAGCTAAAAGTCTCTTCAGGTCTCACTCAGTAAAGAAAATATAAAGTCCGGCATAAATCCACTTCCGGTGACGATCAGTCTACGTACCGCCATCCGTCTCCTCCCCAGCGCACTTCCTCTACTCAGCTCTCTACTTCCGGCTCATGGAACAGAACAATTCACTGAGTTTTAAAATCCCATAATACTGAATGATTTTTAGACACCATGAGAATGTAATGAACTAATTCTTATAATGAATTATAAAAATACCTTCATCCCTCTCAGTGAAATGTAAACACATCACATACCTGCCATTCTCACATCTTATCAGTAGGTGGCAGTAATCTCATGTTTTAACACAACAGCATTAAGAAAATAACAAAACTGATTCTAATGCAAATCAGGTTATTACACTTGTTTCTGGTAAGAGGTTATTAATTAATTTGTCTATTCATATTGTTGGCAGTTCCAAAAAGATGTCTGGACAGCTACGGATAAACTTGTAAAAATAACCTTAAAGTGGATAAAGTTGAAATAAAGGTACATTCATATATTAGTGTGGAGCTAAAACACTGCACTGACTACTGCCAAATCCCCTAATTACTTTTCATTCTTTGTGGGTTTGGGTTGA